>JAYDZE010573524.1:0-11676 GCA_034509125.1 Monilaria moniliformis
ACCGAACCAAATTTTAAATTTCGGTTTGGTTCGGTTCGGATATTCGGATTTCGGGTATTTTGCTCACCCCTAGATATCTCATCTTGCTAAAACAAGGAAATTAGCACGGGCTTGTGCGGCGAATGAAGATCCGTATAACTTTCTAAGTGAATTCATCAAAATGTGTCGAATCCAAAAGTGCCCAGGGAAAGTAACCGAATAGCAGTTTCGCCTTGCGGTGTTGCCATTAACTCTATCAAGCGAGGCGAATGCCTGGTTTACAAGCCTGCAGCCGGATTCTATAGAGATGTGGCTGGAAATGAAAAAGATATTCCTTGAGTACTTTTTCCCTACAACAAAGACCAACGCATTAAAGAGGGAAATTACAGGAGTTCAACAAGGATTCGACAAATCCTTGAACACATACTATGCTAGAGTAAAAAAAAATGGTGGATAGCTGCTCAAATCACAAACTGTCAGAATGTGATCTTCTTCAACACTTCTACCAGTGGATGACCATGGAATCAAAGAATCTAGCCAACTCCTCAAGTCGATGAGGTTTTTCAACAAGAAGATTTAGTGAAGCGAGAAGGGTGATCCAGACCCTAGTCGACGCAATAAGGAATACGAGGAACCACATGCTCGACTGTTATGAAGGACAGTGCACCCAATGCAAGTACAGAAGAATTACAAGAAACGATTGAGCCCAAAATTAATAAGTTGGAGAAAATGTTGTCAACTCAAGTGGAAAAGATTATGCGGAGTCCGATACCCAAAGAAATTTGTGGAGCATGTACAAAACAAGGACATAGTTCACATTATTGTAGGATGGAAGAGATGGAGGCAACAGTTCAGGTAAATGCTACAGGTACTTGGCCTAACTAGGGACAAAAGCGAGATCATTTTGCCTTGACATACAACCCAGGTTGTAGGGACCATCTAAATTTCAGAGGGGTTGAACCAAATCAGCACCAGCAAGCTCCGAATAACCAACCCCCATTCCAAAACAATCAAGTACCTCAAAATCAAAACCAACCCTATTGCTCACCCCACCAAAGAAATTTCCAACCCTTGAACAATTACCCACCCCAAAGTCAGCTATGGCCAGCAAGGAGTTTAGAAGACATGGTGAGAGAACTCATAAACTCAAATCAGTTCATACAAAATAATCTTCAATCCAACAATGATGTTGTGCACAAGGTTCAAGACGTCCAGAATGAGCAAAAAGCAAGCCTGGAGTCCTTGACAAGACAAATGATCCAATTGGAAGTGGCGATGAACGACTTAAAAGGAAATGAAAGAAGGATTCCTGCCCCAAGTACAACAACCGCACATGAAAAACGTGAACAAGATTATCCTTTGGTCGAGGTTGGAGTTGGAAGAACCAAAAAGAGTAAAGTTCATGAAAAAGTCAAAGGAAATCAATGAAGACAGTAACCAGCTGCCAAGTGTACCAGACACAGTGAAGCAGAGTGTAACTGAAGATGGCGAGGAGGGAAGCTCAAATAAGCCATCCAATGTAGAGCCGAAGACAGCACCCCCTACCCCAGCCGCTTGAACCAGGGAAAGCCCAATGAAGACCCTGTCGACTTCATAGCGATATTCAGTTGACTCGAAATCAATCTGCCCCTACTTCAAGCTTTGAAAATTCCGCCCCTTAGAAAATTCGTCAAGGACTTCATTGCTGGGAAATCGAAGGAAGAAGGAAAGATAGTGGTCGGGAAGAATGTGTTAGCAGTTATCCAGAAAAGGCCACCAACCAATAGCGCTGACCCATGTACGTTTTCGCTGCTCATAGTGATAGGGGAAGTTTTTATCGAGCATGCTATGTGTGACTTGGGGGCTTCGGTAAATGTCATGTCTTTGTCTGTATATAATAACTTGACTGGAGTATGGTTAATTGAAACTATGGTAGTAATTCAGTTGGCGGATAGAACTTGCATATGCCCAGAAGGAATGTTGGAAAATGTTTTAGTGAAGGTGCATGAGTTTTTATACCAAACAGAATTTTATGTGATTAAAATGAATAAAGCATCACTTGGTGATTCTAGTGGCGTCTTGCTAGGTAGACCATTTTTAGGACCGCAAAAACAATAATAAATGTCTTTGATGGAACAATTTGCTTGGACTATCATGGTGATAAGTACACTTTCAACATTGACAAAGCCGTGAGGAGACCAACAGATATTGAAAATGCTCATTCTGATACATGCTACCAAAGAAATCAGAAATTTAAGTTGTGGCAAATGAGCGTAATGAGCTGATTCTGATATACCTGGTAACTGGCTGGACTATGTGTATTGACTATTGCAAATTGAATACCACAACTCGCAAATATCATTTCTCACTTCCCTTTATAGACCAGATGTTAGAAAGGCTGGCTAGAAATAAATTCCTCTGTTTCATGGACGGGTACAACGGTTATTTTCAAATTTTCGTGAACCCTGATGATCAAGAGAAGACAAACATCACCTGCCCATTCGGAATATCGAATAATGCCATTTGAATTATGCAATGCGCCTGGCACCTTCCAAAGATGGATGAGTATTTTCTCGGATATGATTGAAGAGTGCATGGAAATCTTTATGAACAACTTCACATTCTACGGGGAGACGTTCGAGAAGTGTTTGCATCATTTAGATTTAGTTTTGGCAAGGTGTGAGAAGAAAAACTTGATTTTCAATAATGAGAAGTGTCATTTCATGGTAAATGAAGGAATCATGTTAGGACACTTGGTGTCCGAAGAAGGAATTCGTCTAGACAATGTCAAGGTGAAGGTCATCTCCCAATTACCCTATCCAACCAACCAAAGAGAAGTTTGTGGTTTCTTGGGGCATGCGGATTTTTACCGCAGGTTTATCAAAGACTTTGCTCAAATAGCTCGGCCACTTACTCAACTTCTCCATAATGATGTGTCATTCGTGTTCGACAAACATTGTCAAGAATCATTCGAGGCATTGAAGAGCAGTGTGGCCAGCGCACCAGTCATGCAAGACCAGATTGGAGTCAACCTTTTGAGATAATGTGTGATGCCAGTGACCATGCCGTAGGAGCTGTTTTAGGCCAAAAGGTATGGAAGGAGAGCCATGTCATCCACTATGCTACCAAGACCTTAAATAAAGCTCAAAAGAATTATGGTACGATAGAAAATGAACTCTTGGCAGTGATTTTTGCATTTGAGAAATTTTGATCGTACTTATTAGATCGAAGGTCGTAGACTACACCGATCACTCGACGCTCAAAAGAAAATAAAATCTTAACCCTAAAAAGAGTCCCATCTTAAAAGGGATGAGTAATGGCGTAAGCAATCCATGTACAAATCAGGTAAGAAGATCAACGGCTAGGGAAAGAAGATACGCCTGAATCCCGGAAAATCTGGAACAGGCGTCTGCAGGCCTGGCAGATGCATACATCCAATCAACTTACTGAATTGATGGCCCTTTTCAAGTCTTTAAAAGTTGATCCCCATCTCTCTTAATTATTCACACACCCTGCCTCTGAACTATTCAATGCTACCCAATCTCGTGCCTATCATTTTTCTAATCCTATTTTGAGAATGTGTCAAACTTATCTAGCTTACAATCTGTTAGGCCATGCCACATATTTCAAACGAATTTTTGTAGCTGAGCTGTATTTCACATGGTGCATGCATCAAGGAATTAGGGTAGATCTAGACTTTTGGCTAGCTTATCAAGTTAAGTTGATTAGTTCACATCCTACTCGGAACATCACCCTTTGTCATGTGCTTGGTGCTTATTTATCTAAAAATTATGAGTTTAATTTGCGTGAAGAATTGTATCTTGAAATGTGTTCCCCTCCATCTCATTTTGATATGTATTTTTTGCAAGGTACTATGGTCTTGACCACGCGAGAAGGCATTCCCCTGTCCTACACACCTGGGGAAGCCATTCTACCTTCGTATGTTGCTACCTGCATCGTTACGCAAGATCCGCAGGCTGGGAAATTGAGGGAGATAGAGATCAGCAAATTAAGCGACATAATGAAAGGAATGAAAAACCAACTGGTGCAACAAGGGAAGCAACTGAAGTACTTGGAAGACGCCATGCATTTCATAAGGAAAAGTCTTGGGCTGTTTACAGTGGACATTTTGAAACATGATCCAGACACCGCCCATACCCCAGAAGGAATCCATCAAGAAGAAGTTAGGAGAGCCACACCACCAACCAAGCCAGATGTAGATATACCAGCAGAAGAAGAAAAAGAAGAAACTCAGTCAGCCATTGACCTCAACAAGCCAAGTTCGTCGAAGATCACACCTGCGCGCCAGAGTAGGCGAAACCGGTGAACACTACATCTCCCCCCTAGTTTTTATTTTATTAGTTCTTTTTATTTTTCTTTTGGTTTCGTCGTGTCTTTGTGTCTTGTTTATTTTAATTCTTTCATTTTCTTTGTTTTTATCTAGGCGACAATCACACCCCACTTATTGGACTCACCCTAGTTCCGTCCAAGTGTGATGAGGGTGTGATTGCCTTGTAGTCTTGTGTAAGTCATGACCAGCAAATATACACCAATACATTAGGCGGTTTAAAGGGTTAATTTATCTAATTGGTTGATTAAATAGATTAGTTTGAGGATAACAGATTGTTGATAGTAATGCATTAACCCTATTAAAAGGAGAGAATTGAGCTTTAAGCGGGACAGTCTCCACACCATCTTTTTCCTAAGAGTTTAACGAACAAATAAGCATAATTGGAATATTTCAAGATCACAGTGATAAACGATAGGAGGCATAGGGTGGGCCAATTTGAGCCTAACTCCTTTCGATTTTTACCTAGAATAATTAACCTTATAAGCCATGATTGAGCCTGAATCCTTCCTTTCCTTTGCTCAGAATTATACAGTTAGAAAAAGAAGGGCTTTTAATGAAGATAACAAATTGGGCTTAGTGATTGTAAAAAGAAAATAGGGACAGAAAGCTCTTAAGGCAATCAATGTGTGCTGTTTGAAAAAGTAAAGGAAAATATATATTGTTGAGTAGTCAAAAGAAAATAAAACGCACATCTTTGAGCCATAAATCTACCCAGGATAAAAGATGAACGAGCCCAATTCACATTGTCCAATCCAAGGATCAAGTAAATCAAGCTTAGGACAGTTAGGGCTAAACCAAAATATCATAAAATTCTTTTATCCCCATTGCGTCCCTATCTAAGACCTCTTTGAGTCACTATGTGACCGCGAAATAGTTTGATTTATGCTTGGAAAAAATCTCTTTTCATGTGGAAAATTACTCGAGATGGAGAGAATCGTGCATTATTTCAATTAGCTCTTGACTCTTGTTATCAACTAATTTCTTCTTCTTCTTCTTCTTCTTCTTCTTCTTCTTCTTCTTCTTCTCTCTGGATAACTGCCTAATTTGGTTTTAAAAAAAATCTGCTGGTGATTTCTTTTGTTAAGTCTTGAGTCTGTGTTTTTCTTCCTTGTTTCTTTTGATTTTTTTTCTTTTCTTGAGTCGGAGGAGTAGTAGTTCTTAATGACCATAATCTAGCTAGTTTAAACTAACTCATGCTTGAGGGCAAGCATATCTGAAGTGTGATGGGGTTTGATCAGGCCAGATTATGACCATTAATTCTGATTAAAAAATGAGGAATTCTAGGTTTGATCTGCACGGAAAAGTGCAATTTAGCGCAGGAAGCAGGAAAGGGGAGCTGAGGCAAGATGGTTGGTGGTGGTGGTTGAAGTCTAGAGAATCCGCAAAGAAAGAAGGCCAGTCCGCTGGCCAGGAGATGCATCAGTAAAAAGCAGGACTATGGCAATACTTAGCAAGTTCATATCCGAGGAATGCAAGCCTCAGGCGCACGACAAGGTCTATAAGGATGTGAGGCACATGATCATGCCCTGCATGCAACCCTAGAAAACCAGTATAAAAACAAGATGAGAGGATCAATTGGGGGAGTGTTGTGGAGAGTGTACGAGAAGTGAGGAGCGAAAATGAGAGCCCAAGTGGTGATGTACAAGAGCGAGATTAGAAAGACACCCATAGCCGCATTGTCTTCATTTAGTCCTTAATTTTTTTATTTTTCAACTGTAGCCGCCTAGTTCTTTTAGTTCAGCCATCATCCATCTTCTGTGTGAAGGATCATCCAAGAAACACTTTATTTTCTATTTACTTGTTGTTTTCTAGTAGTTAATGGAGACGATTTAGACCTTGAACTAGTTGTTTGAAGCATTTCATTTATGTTTAGTTGTTTATTTCTTTGATTACTCGTCTCTTGTTGTTTAATGTTTTACAAATGATGTATTCGCTTCAAATTTATTGTTTGGTTTGTTTGATGTCTGCATTTTTTCATTTCATTTATTCCAAATTCATGCGTTTAGTTTACTTAGTAAGCCAAGCTCTAGGAATCAGTAAGTTAGCCGGTTAGATAGTTCTTTGTTTATATTTTTACTTTCCGGCAAGAAAAAGTCCCACCGGAGTTCATCTGGTATCTCCATAATTTCCGACTCTGTAAGTTAGGCTTCAGGAAGGAAGGAGGGGACAGTTCTGAAGTGGTCCACAGTGTAGTACACTAGTCATTTTCAGCAAAAGTATGATCAGTGGTAGTTACCGTATAGGGCCATAAGCCCAGAGCGAGGGTACTCAAAAAGGAAAGAAAGTTTGTTGTTTCAATTTTAGCTTTTGTAGTTGTTCCACTATTCAGAGTAATATGCTCTGTGCACCTGAGCCTGTCTACGCTTTATTGTTTGTCTAGTACTATGTTTGCAGTTTTTCCAGTTAATCATTTTAGCCTTTTTAAGTATGATTAAGTTTTCCTTGACCCTTATGTTAGTCCTTTCTCTGCCTAGTTAATTGTTGATTGTTTCTTTATCTTTAGTCGATAGGTTCCCACAACCATAAGTAGGTGTGGCGGCATCGCCAAACATCATAACACATTCAAATTGGGCGAACTACCATTTCTCGTGGGATCGACAACCTAAATTACCAAATATTAGCCTTAGTACAACTGGAAAGTGGGAGACTGAATATACTTGATAGGTTGGTGAGCTCCTCAACGACAGCACGTACCAACCTGCAGTTCACATCAACTATGTTACAAGATTAGTGGGCCAGTACGGTTGTTCATCAGGCCCAAACTTATTCAGCCGGCAAAAGGCCCAAATTGACGATCAATTTGAAACACAATGGCTAAACCTTATTTAGGGAGAAGACGATAAATTATGTGATTTAAATCCAACAGTGTAGAAAGAGCTCTAAGTTCCGCAAATGTTTTGTACCGAATGCAATATTTGTTGATTGATTAATTATTTTGATCTCTCATATATTTGACAGTAAAATTGAATATGAGATGAGACATTTTTCTTGTGAAACCGTCTCAACTCCTTAATACGGTAATAAAAGAGGTACGGTATAAAAGAGGGGACACAGATACATTCCGCTTTATTTTTTGTGATCCTTTTCCATAAGACCAATCATGAACAACATTTTTTGTGATCCTTTGTGTGGATGGTTTTGGTACAATTTGAAGGCATTGGATGGAACCTGTTTCATCCCAACTACCTTAATTAAAAAATTGCCTTTTCCCCTGTATCACGGAAACTTCATACATACCATACACATCTCTCTCTCTCACTTTCAGGTGTTTTTGAGTTACTATACTAACCTAATTTTTGTAAATAAAAGATCTCACCATAAATATCTCTTATCACATCAGTTCTAGCTTATAACTAAGCATTCCTAGCGATAGAATATAATTTAATTGGTAAAATATTTCACCTCCAATTAATAGATTAAGGATTTAAGTTACTACAACTATATAGTAAATAAAAAATTATTATTGATCCTGCATTTTTTTTAAACTAAGCATTATTATATTGTCTACTCACCACTTTTTAATATTTTATATATTTTCTTACTCGATGAAATTTAAGTATCGTATTAGACATCTATTAATGTACTACTTTTCACTAGGAAATTGAAATTAAAAGTTTTATACTCTCTCCATTTTGGATATTTGGTTCAATATTCCATTTGGAGTACAAGACATTATTGTCCTTGCTAACATTAAATGTACAATAGTTGATGTTCAAAATGTTATATTATATCCTACTCCACTACAAAAATAGGGTTTATCAATGGACTTCTCCATAGGTAATCGTATTTACTGACGGATTACCGACAAACATACCGCGTCGTTGAAATCGACATAATTAAAAAATTTACCGACAGATTTCTGTCGTCAGAAATTTTTATTGACAGACTACCAACGGCTAATATCGTCGGTAAACTTTCTTTCCGACAGCCGACGTCGTACGGTTAAGAAAATGACGAATTAGGGTTAATCAGATAATAATTTGATATCGAAATAATAATAAATGATAATAATGAGTGTTAAGATTAATATTCCATATAAATTAATATTAAAATTGGAATATAAATTGAATTAAGCAATAATTCATATCGATATTATTGAAATTTTCAAAATTAGGATTTTCATCGATGATTTCTTTGAAATTGTCGTAGATATAAATTTATATGATTAAATATCATTTTTTATGATTAAGAAGTTATAAATGATTATAGAATGAAAATTGAAATGGTTAAGAATTATGGAAATAATAATTAGTATTTAACTGTAAGGTATTTAGAAAAAAAATGATTCAACAATCAAATAATATTTGGATCATAATTTATTATTAAAGTAGAAATTAAATGCTTTATGTTGGTATATAAAAATGTGACATATGATATCATATGATAAGGAAATAAAATTATACTAAAACAATGGCAATTTAGTAATATTGGAATTAACAAAAGGATAATTTGATGAAATTGCAAACAAAACAAAATAATCCTCTTTCTAGAAATCGAAAGTACTGTCCACTTACAGGAGTTGGCAGAACTTTACCTCCAACATGGCTTTAGAATATGTAAAGAATTATAGATTCAATTTGATGATTAAAATGGTGCCATTTGCCACTTTACTATTCAAACAAAATAAAATAATGTAGGAGGTTAATAAAATAGTCATGCAAGCCAAATCTTCCTCATTTCTCTCCCAGAAATACACGGCTATACATATATATATATATATATATATATATATATATATATAAACAAGAAAGTTTACTTTTTAATCTTAGGTTATGTTGAAGGCAAATTCAATGAGAAATTGTATAAATGTCAACAATACAAGGTACTCTACGACTCTATTCTATTTTTATAACTTATAAAATGATGAAAAATCAAGCTAACTATGTTGTAGGTTTCAAAAAGTATAGAATGAATTATGCATGAAATTTATTGGTTGATATATGAATTTATATGTGATTTTAGAAGGTTATTAAGAATGTTTTGATTATTAGTTTGGAAGTTTAAAACCTCTAGTTGTGGGACATGAATGGATCAAAAAATTTGAGTAGGTTAAGGTTGGTTAATTGTTTGAGATTGATGTGTTATACGATGGAAATTTATATTATTAAGAGTAAAAAATGAAGTGACAATGGAATTCGTATTAAGATAGAGTAAGGGCCGAAAATATGCGTGCATAGGATCTTAATGCAGTTATCTTTATTTGGTTAATTTGATGATTGAAATGTACTTTAGATAAAGAATAATGTTTATGATCATTTGACATGTTTTGGAAAATTAGTAAGAATATTTAAGTTATAAGGTTATATAGAAATGATGTAGTAATGCTTAAAACAAGTGATTATATGTTGATGACGAGGGAAGTCAAGCATGAAAGTGAGATCAAAAGATGTAACTGGAAGTGAATTAATATTTGGTAAAATCCAAGATTAAGAGGAGATTATGTTAATAAGATTAGTAAGCCTATTTAAATGATTTGATCATGAAAATGTGAACTAGAATAAGTAAGAATGTTAACATAAATAATTACAAAAAATTCTAAATAAGATTAGAAATTTTAATACATTAATTACATAGTTATATTCCTACTGTGAATAGTAATAGAATATTTGATGAATTTATTTGAAAGGCTTAATAAGATTAAATCGGTAAGAAACTAATATATATTGTAAATGGTGATATGTAATGCATATAATTAGTTTGAGAATTAATTATGATCAAATAGTATTTTTAATAAATTTATAAAATTGATAGAATGAAGCTGTAAATAGTGTTCTATGAATAGTAACAGTTTCTAATATAAGTGAAAAGGTGGAATAAATGTGATAAGAGTGCTAATGTATAGTTAAGGATGGTAATGAGGATTAATAAATGATAACTGAAGGTTTAGAGACCTAAGTTAAAGAATCATAGAAAATAAGAATAAGTAAATAAATAAAGTTATTGTTAGAGTTAATTGAATAATTGTATGGTCGTGAGATTAATACGGGTTATATGTGACTAGTATAGAATACAAAAGAGAGGAAATAAGATCGGAAGAGGAAAACAAAAGGATTTGGAAAGATTGAAAAGAAAAGGTCAAAATGGTTTATATTCATAAGCCTACGTGGTAGTGTATCCCTATTACAGATTTTACTTCCCTATTACGGATTTTACTTTCTTTGATTGAGATGATGTGTGTTAATTTGTGATAATATGTGAATTTTGTGTGCAAATATGTCAATAATGTGAATAATGCGATCATATATGTGATAAGAAATGTAGTTCAAATGTGAACCAACATGAAATTACTATGGAAATGAATATATGAGAATAAGATAAGGAAAAGTATAGGAAATACTATAACGATGAGAAACGATTATGATAAAGAAATCTATGTGCAAAATATGTAGAAGAAAGTAAATGTAATTGATTGAATGCCCCATTTGCTTGGTCACATACATTTGGTATAGTTGGCATGCCATATGATCTGCATTTGTGCGTCATGATGTAGGTCTGATACTTCTCTCGGATCTGATCGGGCCCTACGCAAGGGTATTGATATGTGATATGATATGATATGATATGATATAATATGATATGATATGATATGATATGTTGATAAGTAGCAATTTGTTGCTAGTCTAGGGGTCCAAATGAGCTTAAATTGAGCATATATCTACACTGATGAGGTGATAATGGGCAGGAAATAGAAAGAAATGGGAGCAAGGGGCAGAGGTGCTGAGAAATGGGAAGAATAGCTGAAACAAGGCAACTGGGACCCTCGAGCTGACCAATTCGGCAGCTCGGTAGATCACAAGCCTAGCAGTTTCGCAGCTCGGAAGTTCGACATCTCCACAGCTTACCAGCTCGGCAGTTCGGCATATCACAAATTCACCAGCACGGCAGAATCCACAACGCACAAGCTCGAAACTCGCAATGCACCAGCTCGGCAGATCGGCAGCGCACCAGCACAATGTACCAGCCCGGCAGTTCGGCAATATCCACAGCGACAAGCTTGGCAAAAGTGGCCTGAAGTGCTGGAGCTTACACTACACAGAGACAAAGTGGTCCCCGGGCAGATTTTGTGAGCTGGCACTACCTGCTGCATGCAGAGGGCAGAAATGTCTAATCAACCAGATTCGAAAAGGAGGAAAACCTAGCTTGAAAAAGGAGGAGCCACCCTATAAAAGCGAAGAAGGGAGAGAGAAAGAGAGGCATCTACAATGACAATCACTTTTCATACACACTTTCACTCCTAGTTTCTCACCTGCTGTAACACCCCTTACTCAGTAGGTTTCCCCACCGAATAATTGATGTCACGGTTGGTATCGCGGACATTCAGACCAAATTTTTCTTTTTATTTTACTGAAATACATACTTATAAAATA
>JAYDZE010573535.1:0-11676 GCA_034509125.1 Monilaria moniliformis
GAAAAGGGTAAAACGGTCATTTTATATCTTATCTGTAATGTTATCTAGACAACCGAACACTTTTTTATCTTGAATTTAATCTCACCTACCAAACAACACAATAAAATTCCTATCCTAATCTCAATCCTAAATTTTATCCTAAATACTAACACGAATTAACTATCATTCTCAATTCTAACATGACTACCAAACGGCCCCTAATGGTCAAATGCATCCTCAAGTCTTTTTTCTTTATATTTAGTTTTGTTAGGTACTTTTAATTTTTTTATTGTATTAAGAGTTATTGGTAGATAAGATAAGGCCAAAATAGTGTGTGTGTGTGTGTGTGTGTGTATATATATGCATGCATTATACAATATATTTGGTATCTTAGATATGTAATGAGAAAAGCTTGAGATTGCGATAGGCCCTATCTAAAAAAATATTGTTCATCTTTAAACTGTGTACCCCCTAAGAATCTTTAGCTTAGTCCACAATCCCTATAAATAGGGGTAGGGGCGCATAAAACAATAAACTTTGACACAAAAATTCCATCCCCATCTATTTTAGGAACAAAAAATTGTGTTATATTTTATAGTCTGTTTTATTCACCCTATATCTCAATTATTAAGCTTGTCAATTTTTTTTCTACCCAATAGACAAGTTGTGGAAGGGAATAAGCTAGAAGATATCTACGGTTAAATTGTTAGTGGAGTGACGGGAGTTGCAAACAATCTGCAACAATTTACAAATCGAAGATTTTGCTCGGAAAATGTGAATTAGTCAAACTCTAGGAGCATGCAAATGGCTCGTTTAATTTTCTTTGGCTACTAAATGTGTTTTAGGTAGATAATTAATATGATTTGCATGAGTTAATTTGAAATATTATTCATATAATATCTTGGCAGTTGAACTCCTAATTTGAAAGGTCATTGTTAGCGCCAATGCTCGAAACTTGGAAGAATCCTATGTGAAATACCACAAGTCCGCCAGTGTGTTAACTCTAAAAGAAATTAGTAACACCACTATGCCAAATATCCAAGTGAAATGACAACAAGAATCTATTTAATCATCATCATATACTATCATATAACACGGTCATAGTGGGAAGGTTATAAGATGACATGTTATGCTCTTGGGCTTAGGAGATACGTTAGATTCAGTTTCTCGCCTGAAAGAACTAGATCCCTGAAATTAAAAAGAGGCTATGCAAGATAATGATAGTTGTTCTCGGGAAGAAGTAATGTTATATGAATTGCAATCCATACTACACAAGAAAGTTTATGGCCGTGTAGTCCTACCTGAAGACAATACTGCCATTAGGAGTAAATGGATCTATGAGTGTAAAATAGGACAAGACGGAAAGGTTGTAGTCTTCGAGACTAGATTGGTGGCGAAAGTGGCTAAATGGATAATGATAGTTGTTCTCGGAAAGGTTGTAGTCTTCGGAAAGGTTCGAACTATTTGTCTATAACATCCTATTTGGATTGGAAAGTATAGCAGATGGATGTCAAGACAATTTTTCTTAAATAAAGTCTTGATGAGACCATCTATACGGAACAATACAAAGGATTTTAAGTTAAAGGAAATGAACACATGGTGTGGAAGCTTAAGAAGTCCATTTATGGACTTAAGCAAGCCTCACGATCATAGAACCTTTGTCTCAATCAGGTGGTCAAATTTTATGAATTTGAACAGTATCCTGACAAAAGTTGTGTGTAAAGAAGCGTGATGGAAATATAGTGGTGTTCTTGGTATTATACGTAGATGACGTCCTATTGATTGACAACAACAAAAAGGTGTTGTCAGACGCAAGAGTATGGTTATCCACTCTTCGAGATAAAAGATACGAGAGATGCTAGACATATTCTTGAGATTAAAGTGTTATGCGATCGCAAGAAGAGAATGCTTTATTTATCTCAAGAATCCTGCATAGACATCGTGCTTAGACGATTTCGTATACAAGATTCGAAGAAAGGATTCTTACCTTTTTGACATAGAATCACCGTGTCTCAAGATACATGTCCAAAGACACCTAGTAAGATAAAGAAAATGATAATGATTCCATATGCTTTGGTAGTTGGAAGTCTCATATATGCTATGATGTGTACTAAGCCTGATATCTGTTTTGTCGTTGGCATGGTAGCGAGATATCAGTCCAACCCAGGAAAGAAACATAGGACGTTCGTAAAGAACATACTCAAGTACCTAAAAATGACTAAGGAATATATATAAGTTTACCAATCAGACAATTGTGTCTTATGGGTTACACCGACTCAGATTTCTAGACTAATCGGTTCTCAAGAAAATCAATCTCTGGATATGTATTTACCTTACGATGTAGATCTGTGACATGGAGGAGTGTGAAGTAGAACATCGTGGATCAACCATGAAAGCTGAATATTTAGCCGCTTCATATGCTACTGAGGAAGTTGTTTGGCTCAGGAACTTCCTAATGGTATTAAACATAGTTGCAAATATGGCAAAGAGTATTATGTCTACTATGATAACTCTGATGCATTAGAAAAATTGAAGAAACTGTGGGCCCATAAAGCTAGTAAGCACATTGAGAGAGAAAATCATATCATTAGAGATATTGTGACAAGAGGCGACATCGTTGTTTATTTGTATACTGAAAAGCATAATTTGACCTATTTTTTCCATAAAAAACTATTTTTCTTGATTTATGAGAATAAAGTATTTTTGTCACATGGTTTGCATTTTATTTTATGTAGATTATACTATATGCAAATGAAGTCCATTTTCTACATTGTAAATTGATTGGTGAATCGATGATCATAAAAGATCTTTCAGTCGGTTTCTTAGTTGACTAAATTAAGCTCACAACCTATATAGACCCAGATAATCAATTGTGAAAGGTTGTAGTATCAGTCCGATGTTTTATGCCTATCTTAGCTAACCAATTATACTGGTATGGTATAACACTGAAATGAATTCACAGTGAGATAAGTACTTTCTTGCTGATTACTGAAAGTACGAGGTCTTGAAGATTGTTATTTCTTAATCAATATATATGACATTAAGTATAAGTTGCTAATTGTGCACTGCTTTAATATATTAAAAAGTGCATGTTTTTCGTAACTCCATATCTTGGTATGTTGGGCAGTGATAATTAGTTTACGAAGAGTACTAGTATTTTTATTGCATATAATTGTGTCTTGTGAGGTCCCGAATTGATAAAATTCACAAGAGGAGTTCCGAAAAGATTTTATTATACAAAATTGGCCAGTTGGATTAATTTCCAGTATGATAAATAAAGTTTTGAGTTGTAGCACTCTAGGAAAATAAAATTAATTAATTAAAGCTAGCAGTAAGTTTGAACTAATTAATGGATATTAAAAATATCAAACATGAAAATAATTGATTTAAAAGGAGCCATAATTGTAATATGGATCAAGTTGGGGTAATTCAATATTAATTATATAGTGAAGTCAAATAACATTAATGGACTTAGTTTAAGCTCGGCCCAACTTAAAATAATTAAGTCCATTAGGAATCTCCACCTTAGTTAGCATGAGTAATCAGTGATTAAGGGTGGAATAGGCAACAAAGTTAGCAAGTAGTTAGGCAGTTCGAGTCTTAGTCGTGTTTTAGATATCTTTTTATCTTTCCGGCGAAAACAAGTACCCACCGGAACTTATTCCGGCATCTACATATTTTCCAACTCTAATCGTTAGAGTTTGGGAAGAAGAAGATGACAAATCTGTAGTTAATCAGAGTGTACACCTAGGTTTACTTTCTGCAAAAGTAGAAGAGAGAGAGGGAGGTACAATAGGGAACCACCAGGCTAGAACAAAAGTTACCCGACATGGTTAAGATGCTTTTAGTTTCAGTAGCTAGCTGGTAGTTTGTTTCTTTCCAAATCCGTGCAAGTCAACCTGTGCACCTACAACTGTTTGTCTTAATCTACTTTATTTAATTTGTTAAACTATTGACTGCAAGTAAACTAGACTTTAAATTAATATGATGTCCGTAAGTATGTATCAGTTCTCTTTAACCTTTTTCGTGGTCCTTTTCCCTGCCTATTTAATTGCTTGTTTAATTTTTCTTAGTTTAATATTTAGCTAGTTTCACACAACCTTAACGTTAGGCGTGGCGGCATCGCGAAACACATCAGAACACGGTCAAACTAGGCAGACTACTATATTCTCGTGGGATCGATAACCCAACTTACCAAATACTAATTGATAGTAGAGCTGGAAAGTGGAAAACTAAACAACTTTGATGCGGGTGATGTGTTTCCTCAACGATAGCACGTACAACCTAGCGTTCCATCACTCATTCAATTGTTTTTCTCCTTGGAGGGATAAAAAGGAAAATACCATAGAAGATGAGAAAAAGACTTCAAAATTGAAGTTAAAAGCCCTTGTTGCACATTTAAAGTTAATATGATGGAAGAAAAGAATGAAGAAGTTATAATTTCAGGAGCACAAGAAAAAGGTCTCGACTCTCAAGCTAACACCACCTTGAAGTAGAAGACATCTAGCTAGAGACGTAAAATCAAGCGCTTATTGGGAGACAATCCAATCCAGGTTTTTATCTTTAGTTCTCTATTTCTTTGTTCTTAAAAAAAAAAGATCGAAGCTTCAAACAGACCATTTTGGAGCAATTGCTTCCCAAACAGCCCGTGTCGGAAATTCTCACGCCAAAGCATAATGCCAAACAGACCGTGTGAGAATGATTGATTCCCACACGACCCATTTCCCCTCCTGCCCTGACCGTTTTCCTTGGTTTTCAAGGCACGTTTTCTGCTTCGTTTTTTTACCTCTTCACTTCTTTAAATCCACCACTTCCCAAACTTCGTCGTTGCATGACTTTGACTAAATTTGAGAGGAGATGCACTATGGTGGATTTTGAGGTTTACTTTTTGTTTTTCTTGCCTTTTCTTTTGTTTTTGTGTTTTTCGAGTCTTGTTTTTGTTTTAAACCCGTGTTTAGGAAGAGTCTTTTCCTTGTAATTTTTAAAATTCTATTGAAACCTCGACGTAAGAAGGATTGGACTTGTCATTAATTATGTGTTCTTATTTAAAATTATGGTTCACTTGATGATAACTATTGAGTTTGATTTAGGTATGCATGTTATTGAATTGCTTATTTCCTTTATTCATAAGAGATATTACCTAGTGAGATTTGAGCCTTAAATACCTTTCCTGTGTGATGTGATCAAGATCATATCTTAAGTTTCTAGAACTTGCTCAAAGTCTACTTGAATCTATATAATGAATGTATGGATAGAATATGAAGTTAGGCCATCTTTCTTAAGCCATTTTAATCCTAAAATTTGACATTTACACATATTTTCCCTAATTAGCCCTTTTGAGCCTTAAAGCTTGTTCATTGATTAGCCAAATTTTGATAAATTCCCTATCCTGTGGTCATTAGAAAAATGATGTTTCATGTCTATACTTATAGTTGTGTATGAGATGTGTTTTACCTAAAAATGGAGAGTAAGGGGGAAGAAATTATACGTGAAGATAAAATAAGGAAGGATAATAGAGAAAATAGAAGAAAAATCTATGGAAAAGAAGGTGGAAAAGAACTATGTTGTTGAAATAAGATTTTGGAAAACAAGAAGGAAATTAGACAAATTTTAATTTAATATAAGTTTGATTGAGAATGGTTGGTGATAAGGTGGATATAGTATCTAATGGTCACTTTGTTATCCTAAATTTTAGTCACTTAGTGTATATATTCTTTACCTTGTCTAAAGAGCCTACATTACAACAAAAAATAAAGACCTTTCTGATTCTTGACGTGTATTCATATAAAGTAAGGGGAGAGAGGAGATCTTGAGCAAGCCTATGGTAATCTTTTGAGTGTTATTTGATTTGAGAGTATACACTTCTCCTATACACTTGAGTGATTAAAATATACAAACTTTCCCTATATTGTGAGGATCATGAATACAAGGTGATACATAAGTTAGTAGATATTATGCATTGTCTTTTCATTCTTGATTATTGTTTAACTTGTAAACTTCAAAATCTTGTTTTAAACTGAAGTGACGTTTGATCCTAAGCCTTCAATAATTGAGGACAAACAAATGCTTAAGTTTGGGGATTACACACTTGATATTTTGGTGTTTATAAAGGTTAAATCTAGGATATTTTGTGTAGTTTTGATGCTATATAAGTATGTTGGAAAGTTTGTGTCAAAATTTCAGATCAATTTGAGCACATATGAAGTTTTGGCAATTTTTTAGAAAAACGTTCCAGAAGGCCGAAACGCCAACGGTCCGTTTGGAAAGACATGATTCCCACACGGCTCGTCTCCCACTTCTTCTAGGCTAAAATTGAAGCTCTTGTTGGAAAACGACCCGTTTGGCAAGAAGCCATTCCCACACATCCCATTTCCTACTTCGGATCTTGGCCAATCATGCCCTATATTTTCTAGGTCTCTTGTACCTATATAAGGAGCCTTTATGCATGATTTTTAGAAAAACTGACATCATTCAAGTCATATTTTCATAATTTTTTTGCTACCATCTATTCACCATCTTGCATGAGAAGTCCTTGCCAAAGCAAAAGGAAGTTCGTGAAGCAATCGAAGACAAGACGAAGCTCTACTATTCATACGGGTTCTTTTAGCCTTAGTATTAGTTTTTTTCATGTTGTTATTTTGTTTTGTTTTTAGCCATGGGCTAATATCTTTTTATTCTAGGGTTAGAAAGTAATAAACACTAGTTTGTTCAAACATTTGAGTTTTTATTCAAGACCTTATTTGGTTTTATCTCTCTTGTTCTTAATTATTTTGTTTGCTTGATGACCAAATAAATGATCTTATGTGTATCAATGCGAGATTCAGAAGATGAGTATTAATGCATGATTGTGGAGTAGGTAAATACACTGAGATTAATTGTGAGAAATCAATCTTAGATGCTTTTAGGAGTTGCAAGCAAGGACCTAAAGTCCTAACTTGTAATCTATTGTTTGGGTACATCGGAAGGGGGTCTAAACTACTTGTGTGATTGCTTAGCTAAATTCGAGTCGAATGTTTAATAAATGATGTATTGATGAAATCAATTCCCTAAAATAAGTATTTTATTCGTGTTCTTTAGTTTTTATGTTTTTATTTTCTTTTTACAAGATCTTTCACAATCCAAAATTGTGTGATTTAGATAGTAGTAATTGATTGAGGTTGTAGTACTTTGGACCGACATAGTTCTTGTGGATACGATACTCTTTTCTTACTATTTACTATACTACGATAGCATCGTCCTCTTGCGGTATAACTATTAGTAGAAATAATTTTTTGGTCACTCACCTACTATAACAGACTCACACCAAATGCCGCCCAAGCAAGACGATCCATCCAGGTAGTTTCATTTATATGTTGCTTTGGAAAGTGGTAAGGAAGTGTTTGGTATGCTAGATTTGGAGGAGACAGTCAATTTAATGTCATATTATGTTTTTGAGAAACTAGGCACCCGAGACCTGAAGCCCACAAACATGAATATGGAGTTAGTTAATGGCTCTATTATCTACAAGAGAGTTGATGATATCGTGATAAATGTGGGTGGTCTTAGCATCCCAGTAGATTTTATGGTGTTAGATGTTGGAAAGGGAGCTATGAGTGAAAGGAGATATTTGGTCTTGTTAGGACAATCTTTTATGGCCACATCCCATATACGTATTGATGTGAGATCGGACACTTTGAGTAAAAAGCAATTGAGTAAGAATTTTTGGCTAACATGCAAGAAGAAGAAGCCATTGAGCAGGTTGTTTTGGCTAACCTGCTGGAGGAGGAGAACATGACCTGGAGTTCCACTTGAGTGTGGAGGGGAGTTCCACAATTGCATTAGATGTAGGACGTCGATTGGTTGGGTTAGTAGCTACAACGAGAGATGATGAGATGATACAAGCTATGGAGCAACTGCTAATCCAATCTGAATTTGGTTAAAGCTTCCTCAGTCGTGCTGACGATTTTAAAACTTGCGATGAGTGAGAAGCAATCCACGTTTTCTTGCTTTCTTTTTTCCTCTTGTTTTTCTCTTTGGATGATAGTTTCTTGTTTCCTTGTTTTCTGGTGAGAAGCTGTCGACGCAAACATCCGAGTTCTAAAAAGCCACAAGAATCTTCAACTGCAAAAGTAGGCGTGACCCTACTTGATAACGTGTCATATCCTAATTGGCGGGCAGAAACAACATTAACGCGGAACCCCTCAACATAATATTACCTCCATTTCCATCGACATCGCAGTTGCCTAAATAGAATAGGAACAATTCGTAAAGCCCAAAGTACTACTTGGTGTTCGGAAATGTTCTGCCGAAAAACCCAGCATCTGAGCTGCGCTCTTCTGCTTCTCATCCTCCTGCCCGCCGCAACTCTCGCCCGCCCATTTGTCCTCGTCCTCTCCCAGGACGACCTCTCCGACCCCGCGGCGGTGGCGGCGGCCAATCTCCCCGACGACGTTTCCGATTTCGACGACTTCTCTGATTCCGAATCGAAGCCCGACTGGGTCCTTGATCCGGGCTCTTGGTACCCGCTTTTCGAGCCTGATCTCAACTCCGTAATCCCCAGCCCTAATGATGGCGACGAGGTAATTTACTTCAATGGGGTGAGCAAAATGGTGGAGGCGGCGAGCAGAGGAGAATTTAGGGTCATTGAGGAGGCGGTGACGGAGATCGAGGCGGCTTCTGCTCTGGGGCATCCGCATGGCCAGTCTGTGATGGGGTTTTTGCATAGCATGGGGATTGGGAGGGAAAGGAACGATGCCAAAGCATTCTTGCATCACTATTTTGCTGCGCAGGGCGGAAATATGCAGTCTAAGATGGCCTTGGCATATACTTACTATTCCCAAGAAGTGAGGTTTCTATCTTTATTCTTAATTTTTATATTTGTTGAAATTTCACTTCGAGCTTGATTGGAATTAAAGGACCTGCCTGATTTGGATGCATCAGCCTTTCTTATCTGTGGGTGATTGTTTTAGTCTTGATAAGATTATTGTGTATTTTCCTGGTGGTAAGTTATATTAAATATTATCAAGGACGAGTAGAAACTTCTCTGACTGTTGGTGACTTGATGGATTATATATTGGGCTTAGATTTTGAGGGAAGACCTGGAATATAGGCCTTATCTACTGTGAACAGCCTATATTCATTTGGAAGAAGCTCGCTCTATTGAGGGATTGAGTGATGTGAGAATCAATGACTTTGGGAAAAATCTCTGGACCAGAATGAGATTAGGTGCTTCCAAGTTTTCATTCCCTGGTAGCTAGTAGGCAATAATCGATGTAATGCATATTGCATAAGTATTAAGTCCATATAGGTATCATGAGAAACATTAATTTTTTGACCACTAGGAGAGTTTAGCGGGTGTAAGTGAGGATGGTAACTACACTTATTTATTTGGTATGTGAAAAGATGGGGTATATGTAGGGGCATGTAAAAAGGCACTTCATCTTGTGTATATATGAAAGTTATCTAGTTTGGAGGAGTTGGTAATGTATAATTGGAAATTCCGAGTATGACTGTTTCCCATCAGTTTTGTGCTTATACATATGAAGAAACAGGAATTTCCCTTCTTGATCTCATATAAAATGACATAGAAGATAATCTGCTTATAATATACTCGCCTAGAGTTTGGTAAGGATTGAACTTTGAAGACCTAATCCCTCTTCCTGACTGAAGAAAGTTGCTTGAGTCTATATTGACAATTTGACATAGTTATGTATTATTGTAAGTGTTTATACCAGAATCATTAAATATGTTACTAAGTTGTTAAGTTGAGACCACTCAAATTGGAGATGTACTATCTATAAAAAGCTCATTATGGAGCAAAATTTCCTGCTGTATGGTTGCTGGTTACCTATTGACAGAGTTGAAGTGGAATGAACGTGGAATTAGATTTTGTCTGAATTTTGGAGGGGGGCTTCAGGAGGATGGCCCACGATGGCGACTCTATGTCCACCATGGACCATTTGTCATGATTCTCCATACTCACCACCATTAGCGAGCCTCTATGAGATTCCTTCCCCCACCACGGCGCCATTGTTACCAGATTATGTTTTTGTGTGAAGAAATGTAGGCCAAATCGAATCTTGGGAGTGGGTTTCGAGTTAGAAAGCGATATAGTGAGTGATAGAGACTGAGAGAGTTCTACATGTATGCTAGCAAAGTAGCTCCGCTTTGGATGAGATTACGAAACTAGTGTCAATTCGAATTTGAATGGAGCTCATAAGGAAACAAAAATGTTGCTGAACACCAACAATCATTAATTTTTCAAATGGAAAGAGTTGGGGCCCGGAAGGCTGTTACAGAGAGGAACAATTCTGATAAACACATGAACACATTAACTTAGGGAATTGTTTACAACTTCCACCTATTTTCAAATTGAGTTAGGGATTTGTTTTGACTTTTGATTTGGAATTTTGGGGGTCTTGGTTTCTGATTCCAATTGAGTAAAGAGAGTGTGAGATATTGAGTGAGCGACTGAACGGTGCAGGCAGCGTCGCCAACGGTAGTGGCGGTTGGTCGGTTGAGAGGAAGATAGAGACGAGAGAGGGCGAGAGAAAGAGAGGAGAGTGATTTGGAAGTGATGTGGAAATGATATTTATTTATTTATTTATTTTAATTTGATGGGGTAATCAAAACTATGTCGTTTTGATTGCCACATCATTTTCAATTTTGCCAAGTCATTTTAGATTTGGGGGGCAATTCAATTCTATGGAAAAATCAGAAAACTCGAAAGTTGATGTATTTAGGGGTTGATTTTTAAGTTCATGTCCAAAACAAGAATATGGTGAAAGTTCGTGTATTAACTCCTTTCATTAATGGAAATGTAAATTTTGATTTTAATCTCTTAATTTGAATAAAAAACAGTGACAATCATAATTAGCCTCTTTTAAGATGGAGTAGTATTTTAACAACTGAATTCATGCCATCCCATTCTTAGATGCCTATTATACCATTAGATATGCCGTTCACCATACCATTTTATTTTCTTTTCATGATTATAATATTTTTTCAAAATTAAGCTCAGATAAATGCTAGTTAGATATCTGTGCTTGTAGCTACGCAATTAGAAATCACTTTGCAGTCTTTTCGAATTATTATGGCAACCAGCATTGAGTGAATGTCTTCGACTCTTCTTTACTTTCAACTTATAGATTAAAGAATTTTAGTTTTCTCGGTACAAAACTGAAAGTGTTTGTGTTTAGGATTTTAGAATTGCTTATCTTAAAGTTTTGTGCTTTGTACTTCAATCAAGGATTGCAAGTCAAAAAATAACTGAACTTTGAATTGACTGGATCATATCTTTTTGTCCAAAAATTTCACAATTAAGCTTCTAAATGTGTCAAAGTAAGTCATGAAGTAACATCATCTCTTCCAGAAATTATGATCTTTCTAGGAGAAGAACATATATAATGAAGAACAAACCGGATATGAAAGTCATGAAACATTATCTCTTCCAGTAAGTCATGAAAAGAAGACACCTTTTTCTTAATGAAGAACAAACCGGATATGAAAGAGAAAGAAAAGGTTAAGTTTCAAAGTGGCTATTTAAGAGCAATCTATTAATGGAAGTCATTGTTTAAACTATTTGTTGTTGGTTTAATCCATGTTTATTTCGCAGCAGATGCATGAAAAAGCAGTTAAACTGTATGCTGAACTGGCAGAGGTAGCAGTGAATAGTTTTCTTATTTCAAAGGATTCGCCTGTTATTGAACCAGTCAGAAT
>JAYDZE010573546.1:0-11675 GCA_034509125.1 Monilaria moniliformis
GCAGAGAATGATAGTTCTTAGAGTTATTAATACATAAGCAGCTCATAAAGCATGCTTTCTAGTATACAACTCCAACAGGAAGTAGACGCAACAATTCAAGTCAATGTTGCTGGCAACTGGCCCAACCAAGGCCAAATGAGAGATCCATTCACCATGATTTCAAATGGGCTTAAAGGAATCAATCAAACCAGTCAAATCAACACCACCAAGTCCAAAACAACCATCCACCATTTCAAAACCATCAAAATCATCAACCATCTCAAAATCAACACCAACCCTACCGACCACCCCACAAAATGAATTTCAACCCCAGAACAATCACCCACCATAAGGGTAACCAAAACCAGCATGGAGTCTGGAGGACATGATGGGAGAAATTATTACTTCACAACAGTTCATACAGAACAATCTCCAGTCCAATAACGAGGTTGTGCACAAGGTCCAAGATGCTTAGAAGAATCAAATGGCATGTTTGGAGTCCATAACAAGACAGATGTCTCAACTACCGGTGGAAATGAACGAGTTGAGGGGAAACAAAGTCAGAATCCCTGCCTAAGTACAACAGCTAGGGATGTCAATTTAGCCAAAAACCCATGAGTTGGCTAGATTAACCCGACAATCCGACAGGGTTAGGGTTGAAAAATTCCAATCTGAAAAAAATCTCAACTCGAGCAAACCTACACCGAATAGCCGGAAACCAAATAGGGTTGGCCCGAAGATAGCCCGGACCCATAGGAACGACCTAAAAAATAGCGAGTTCTCATTATTAAAGTTTTCAAACTTCATTAACTTCTTATTTTTCCAATTTTTGTAAGTTAGTATAATAATATTTTTTTCGAATGTATGTGAAAAAATTCATTTTGATTCAATATTCAAAAGTTATGTTCATCATTTCACTTTTCTTTATTTTACTATAACATTTAATATAAAATATTTAGATTTAAAAATTTTAAAAAAATGATAATTTATTAAGAAAATTGTATTTTCTACTACCCTAAAAGTTATATATTAGTTTTGAGTGGAAATGACATTCATTTATTGATGTAGAAATATACAATTATCAAAATTATTATATTAATTAAAAAAATTCGTAAAAGTTTTTTAGCCCGATTGGCCTGATGGTTTAGCCCGAAACCCGATAATTTAAGGTAAGGTTGAGAATTTCTAACCCCGAAAATATTACAACCCGAATGACCCGTAACCGAATAGCCCAACTACCCGATAGGGTCAGCCCGAACTCGAGCGGGTTGGCCTTATTTACATCCCTAACAACAGTTGCATAGGGAGAATGTGAACAAGATCACCTGCAGATAGGGATTGGAGTTGAAAGATTCAAAAGAGATGGAGTTTCAAGGGGAATGTAACACCCCTTGATTTTATAAAAATTATCCCGTAATCATTTCATCAAATGTTAGGGCCTTAGTTTAGTAGATTTAGCCCTAAATCGACGTATTTTCAATTCTTAATAAAATCTTTTAATTGATTCAAATATACTTTCTTAAAATCTTAACATATTTCTCTTACTAAACTCTATTCATATATTAGACTCTTCTATTCATCTTAATTTATTTAATCAATTATTTCAAATTATCGTCGAAACCCTAGTTCGACGATCGGAAAACTCACTATTCCGACTAGCCCCTTTTTAGGGATGTTACACACATGATTAAACTTCTAGTGATAGTAGTAGAATATTATTAGCGGCAATATGATATCTCTGATTCGGGCTTATTAAAGCAATGTAATATTCTTGGTGCTAAATTTATGGTAAATGCTTAGGTATAATTTTTCAGTCATACTACAAGCATAGTCTCTGTTCTGTTAATTTACACAACCAAAAAACCTATTTTAATTGGTATCAGTAATCGATCACACTGTGTGGCTTGTTTAGTTCTTATTAATTTGTTTGTGCGGTGCATTTAATTGTTTGAGGTTTATTAATTATTTATATCAAGTATGTTTGTGACAATGTGATTATTTTATTCTTAGCCTGTCAATAAGTCGTTTCATCTACTTATTTCGATTCTCAAAGAAAACAAATTTGATGGAAATAACTATATCGATTGTAAAAGAAATTTGAATATTGTTCTAATCGTTGAAGATATTAAATTAGTTCTTTAACAATCTTATCCACTTGTGACTGTTGCTAATGCCCCGTATATGGTTAAAGGAAACTTATATGTCCATAATCTATCAGGTTATAAGTTTTATCCATTATTTCGGTGTTCATTATTTCGTATGCGGCAAACTAATTAATAATTACGAGCACTCAAATCTCAACATTTTTTTTTCTTTTTATATTTGTATATTTAGTTATGAAAACTTAAAATTTTGTATGTCTATAATTTAGGTAAAAATATATAAGATAATATATTTTGAAATTTTCATCCATATATAATCCCAAAATAATAGAAAAATATGTTTATTTATATATTAAAATGGCATAGATGCGAACACATGTTCTGTATTCTAAAAACTATCAAAATATTGAACTTCAAAACTATCAAAATGTTAAAGTTCGTTGAAACGGAAAGAAACTCGAGTAACTTTCAGGATGAATAACAACGATATTTTGTATGAAATATTTGAATCTGACGATGAAGATGAAACATCGTTTGCGAAGGATGAGGATGAGGATGAGTCGAACAACGTTGATAGTGCTCGAGGACTACGAATTGTGTTCGTCGTTGGATGATTTGGTCATGTTTGTAGGAATTAGCCACTCCTTTGCGGCGGAGGCTTCTCGATTTCCGGAATTGATGTTTTCAGTTACCAAAATAAGGTCTGGTCTCCTCTCTGTTACACATCTCTCCACCAAATGGGTGAGACCGTGAGACACCGTTGCCTTGGTTTATTCCCACTTTGGATTAGACTCGCATAGTCGCACTACCATTACTCAGTCTTAGGGTTTAGTATATTGTATATACTTATATTTGTTTTTCATATTTCCTAGTTAATCAATCACTTTATTTCCCTTTAATAGAGTAGAGCTGTAATTTTTTGGTTATGTTTATATAACTGAATAATTGAAGTCCGTATCTGATGGGGTGATTTATTAAAGAAATGGTAGCTTATAAATTATTAATCAAATTTTGATTTTGATTTTGATTTTGCACATAATCAATTGAAATTGATTCCAATATGAGAGCAAAATTTGGCTGAAATCCTATTGAATAATTTGGTCAAAATTAAGTGACTTACAAGCTATTATTGAACAAATGAGCATATCTATGTTATTCAAGCTTCCTGGGTTACCTATGTGCAGGAAAATAAATTTATTAGTTGGCAAATCACAATTTGCATCGGCTAGATGTGGCTGCAAGTAAGATAGCAAACCTGGTTTTTAGAGTTATTTATTTATTATTACGAATGTGTATGTATCATTTTTGCAAAGTTCATATCGAGATAGTATAATAAATACTTGTTTGTATAAGGTGGTGAATCTAAACATGTACGACGACTCAAAACTAACCTTTTTAAGACCATTGACATTATTCATTACATGTTTAAAGTTATGAGCTATCTACTCGTGTCTTATTAGCTACCCAAATATCAATTACAAATGTTGTGAGATATATAATCATGTCGGGGTGACTACCATCCGGTTGTATGAACAAATAACTTTTGATATTATCCAACTAGATTATCTAACTACGTGATCCGACAATGCTTTCAATATTACGATTCAATGTTTCTCGCTCATTTAAAGATGAGGGATTGGTTCCAGTCCTCAGGTTTTAAAAAGTTGCTTCCAATATAACGATTTGAATTTTCTTGCCAATTTAAGGGTGATAAATCTTCATATTTAAAAAAATTGAATGTGATGTTTGCCTCCTATGTATAGTTATCTCTAGGGTTAGGGATAATTTACATTATTTTTATCCATCAAAATAAATGATAAAATAACTTATATTATTTTTTATCAATCTATCATATTGCTAAAAATAAATATTCTTCGTTACTATTATAGCCCCAGTTGGCCCAACTACTATTAGCCCAAATGCCATGTTTCAGCCCAACTAAATTTTTTGGCCTATACAAATTTAAAAAAATTGTTGTAGACTTTTGCTTTTCTTTTGTTAAGAATAAAGCAAAATAAATATATTAGAATTCTTTTTTCTCAAAAGACTTTATCAAGGATTATTATCATCTTTTCTCAAAAAGAAAAAAAAGGATTATTTTTTCATCATCATCTAACAAAATGCCATAAAATTAATAATATGATCGTCTTGGCATACACAATTTTCTTTCATAGTAGCAACAACGTACATGTACAAGAACTCAACCTATGATCCTTCATTAATATTCCAAATAATTTATAATTATGACTTTTTAATAGTGAAATGAAGGAAATTGTAACACACTAAACGACACAAAATTCCTAGTGTTAATTACTATGGACAATACAAACGTACAACCCATACTTTTGAACTTTTAAAAGTAATTTCCACATAACCCATAATTTTGGGTTATGCAATCTGGTCCATTCAAATATTTCTATGTATAGTGTGATTTAATTGAGTTATCATGGTTCATTGAAATGTTAAATTTGGGAAATTCAGACAATAAACATGCCATACAGAAATCCAACCACACCATGAGTGATGCCGCGGAATTATAGTAGAAGTCGTGCCTTAATGTTTTGTCTTCGATTCTAATTTTTATTCTCTCAGACCGGAATATACATTTCCATTTTTTTTATTAGTACAAGAATAATTGATTACACGGTTTTGTATAAAATCCATGTATCTCTCGATTCACATAATTTTACAACTGTCTATGAAACTATAAAAACAACTTTGAATTTATCATAGGGAAAAGGTAAATGTACATATATAATATTTTTAAATTTTAAATTGAACTGAATTGATTTTATTTAAATCGATTTTATTACTAATTATTTTTTTTTACTAAATTGTCCCTATTATATTTTCAAAGATATGATTGAAAATTGGTTTGATAGATTCCTTCAAACAAAGCCACAAAATTAATTTGGAGATAAATATATAGATATCCAATGTAAAAGTTAATCTTTTCCTAAATCTGCAGATATCTAATTTGAAAAATTAATTTTTTCTTAAATTATTGCAGAAGGGTAAATATATAATATATTAATTTATTTTGAATTAATTGAAAATTATAAAGTTCGGAAAAATCGTGTCTACGATCTATCCTTAATTATTAAAACGTATTAACTACACATTTTGCATTCTCATCATTACTCAACCAAAATCGACAAACCACATGTCAAAATGTTCCTTTTCTTCAACAACATGAAAGTCCATAAATTAATTGCACTTATATGATTGTATCGCATTCTATTTTGGCAAGTAAAAGTCGGAAAACGCAAATGTATGTCATACTCAACTTGCATATTGAAAATCTCATCTATTATTTATTTTCAACCTTTAATTTGATCACCAAACTCTCCCTCCCATAACATCAACTTTACTCTCATGGAATTGAAAAATAAGAGAAGTCGTATCGATGGCCGAAAAACTCACATCCCCATTTGCCCTAAACGTACCATTGAGTTCCAATTACTAAAGAAATTATAAGTCGTGTGTTTAAATGTCAATTATTAAAAGTAATGTTGAAATTGCAAAACTGGGTCATAGTTCACAATTTATTTGATAGTTTTTGCTTACTAATACTTTATTATTTTGTGATTATTTATAGTAAAACTTTATAAAATAGGATAAAATTATTTTAAATATTTAAATCTCCGCTTCTACCGTTTGAATTCCTTAAACTTCAACTAATGGCTCAAAATACATTGTTACATGTGAGACTCGAAATATATCTATTTATTTGAGCAAAGTGACTCGAAATATTTTGAGACATCTTTTAAGAACAATGTAAAATAAGCCCATATAAAAAACAAGCAATATTTAATTTAGTTTTGAAAGCAATTCATCTGTTGAATTTGGAGGCCGATAAACTTCTCTTCTGATTTTAGATTTATATACGAAATAAAACAATTAAATACAAACAAATGATAGGGCAAAACGATTAAATTAAATATACGGCCTAACTACAACCAAGCACGAAATTAAAGAAGCAGATCTAATTAATTTTATATTGTTTTCTCCATTTTTCGTGTACATACTTGAATTATGTGGAGACGTGGGAGGCATTTTATGGGTTCTACATCGCTAGCTAATAAATTTTATTCTTTCGGGATTATGTGATCTATAAATATTTTTTAACCACTTAAAAATTAATATATAATTATCTCAGAAAGTAGAACATTTACATTTAAGAATACATCAAGTACAGGTTGATTGCTCTCTCTCTCTCTCTCTCTTATATTTTTTTGTTGGGAGTATGCCAAGATGGTTGGATGGCTTTGCTTTGCACTAATTTGTCTCAAGTCCTCTAAATTAGTGCTGAAGCGTGTATAAGAATCAATTAATAAGACGAACTTATAATGCAAGAGAAAATCAAATATTTTATAACAAGTATCTTCAGCATGCCTGAATCGGAAACTTTCAATTAAACATGCTGACATCCTAACACGTCTCTACAATACTAATATTTCAACTATTCAGCTAAAACAACACTGTCTGCACAAAATATATAATTGAAGGAAAATTTAAAAAAAAAAAAAAACATCAGGGCTAATATTGTTATGGTTATTTTCATTTAAATACTATTTGGTCCGTGTTATGAGAGTACTTTTACTAAAAATAATATTTCAATTAATTGAAAGTGTTACTTGATTTATTTGATATGAGTTATTATTGGATAATGTTAGAATTAGTCGACTGTGTGTGATCTGATAGCTTTATATACGAAACGATAATCAAGAAGATGAAGTTGATAACGAAAGAAGGTTAATAACCAAACAATCAATATTTTTTACACGCAACGATTCACTATAAGTATTGTATATAACCGAGATTCACCCTCAACCACATTAACATTCCCTTTTCTCAAGTTGTGATCATGGATAAAAAAGAAAACAAAAAATGGGCCAAATTAATTAGGTAGTTGAGAATGCATGCAACCAAACCCCCTTTATATCTTTCTCTCTCTCCACCTTATATAAACAAGAATCTCTCATCACAATCTTCCATATCAAACCAGATTTCTTCACTAAGAGATCTCAAGAAGACAAGAAAGCCCAAGTGACAAAAATAGCCTTACACGATCAAATGGCTTCTTCGATGAAATCGTGTTTGATTCTTTTCTTCGCTTGCTCCATTTTCATTCAGGCAGCTCTTGGTATGCATTAACTGCACCATTCCTTTTTCTAGTATTCTTCATGCTTACATACTAAACGTGCATTCTTATTATTTTTGAACCCGCAGCTGAGGTGATCTGCGACAATCTGCCGGAGAATCTCTGCGCCTTCGCCGTCGCGACGTCGGGGAAGAGATGCGTGCTCGAGAACTACAAGGACGAAGGCGCGGGAGACGTCGAGTACACGTGCACGACGTCGGAGGTGGTGGTTGAGAGATTGGCCGGCCACCTCGAGTCCGACCAGTGCGTGGCTGCCTGCGGCGTTGACCGCCAATCCGTCGGGATTTCCTCCGACGCCTTCATGACGCCGGAGTTCATCACCAGCCTCTGCTCGCCGGCCTGCTACCAGAACTGCCCCAACATCGTCGACCTTTATTTTAACCTTGCAGCCGGCGAAGGTATTTTAATTTCATTTGAATTTTAATTTCTCGAATGCTAATAAATTACGATTGGGAAAAATATCCATAAGCAATTATATTTGAAAGTATATTATACTTACATATACTCACTCCGTTCCACCTAAACATTCCTCGTTCAATTTTCACATAGACATTTTATAGACATTTTATAAGATTATTTTTAATAAAAGAATACTTTAATACAATTTTGATTATAGAAAAAAAAAAACTAAGTTTTGTAACATCTCAACAAAAGAATAAAGAACTAATTTATGGGAAGAAGGATTATATATATATATATATATAAATTAGTGAAATCTCTAACGCAAATTCTCTATCTTGACTTAAGACAGTCATGTTAATTATATAATTTCTTCCTTTTAAATTTTATAGGTGTGTTTTTGCCGGCACTATGTGAGAAGCAGAAATCTAACCCCCACCGTGCGATGTTGGAGCTTCTTAGCAGCGGCGGCGCCGCCCCTGCTATGGTGGATGATTCCTTTGCTCCGGCTCCTGCTCCATCACCTTTTTAAGATATATAAATATATATTATTTATATAACTACATTTTGAACTCATATTTCTTAAATTAATGAAGAAAAGAAATGAGAAGCAAATTAAGGGATATTATTGGTAAAGCAGCTATATTTTGAGGTTAAAGTCTTTGCTGCTTTGTGTTGGGATTTTTTCATGTTTTTGTGTGGTTTTGTAATGTTACTAAATATTAATTTTTATTAATATCTTTTTATTACAAGGAGTCTTAGCTTTGTTTCTGAATTCTTCTTTTCAGCCAATTTGTACTTTAATTGCTAATCCAATGATGCCTCATTAACTATTTCATGAAATTTATTTTGATAAAAGAGAAAATAGTCTAACTTTCACTGTTATGAGTTATTCAATACTTCATCATATATATCATTGCATATAATTCTTACACTAAATCAATTCAAATTAACATATTATCTCCCGACAATGAAAAGAATGATGTATAAATTATATGGAAAAGATAATTCATTAAATAGTTTTGTGTAGTGATCCCAAACTTCATATCTTATTAGTTTTGACAAAGATTTCAAGACAAATTCACCAAGACAATAAGAACTCGAGATATGTCGAATTTTTGAATATAACGATCTAAAAAGATTAAGAGTAAGTGATTTATATATACACCCACACATATTGCTAAATAATTAATATATGGGAAAAGATAAATGTACATAATTGTACATACATAATTTTTCTAAATTATAAATTGAATTGAATTTATTTAAATTGATTTTATTATTAATTATATTTTTTTTACTAAATTGCCCTTATTATATTTTTAAAGATATGATTGAAAAATTGGTTTGATAGACCCTTCAAACAAAGTCACAAAATTGATTTGGGGATAAATATGTAGAATTCAATGGAAAAGTTGATCTTTTTCTAAATCTGCAGATATCTAATTTGGAAAAGTTATTTTTTTCTTAAATTATTGTAAAATGATAAATATTTAATATATTAATTTATTTTAAATTAGTTAATATTTATAAACTAATTTAAATGTAAAATATCTAAAAAATAGCCCATTATATATGTACAATTTATGTATATTTATCACTACTCTTAATATATTTCATTTTATAGTCTAAAAATCATGAACATATATATGAGTAGCAATTATAGCTAACTAAGGATTCCTACGATATTTCAACTAATTAACTAATAGGTTGTGGGGGGTTTGAGCTACTTCGGTGTATGTGTCTGAGATGTATGTAAGTTGTAACTTTATATATATGTAGCTTTTTGTTAATCTTTAATAGATAAATTGGGATGTGAAGAAGAAAATGGATATTATTAACAAATTGAAAAAACCTCAAACAATAATATGGTTTTGTTTGTTATTTTCGATCATTTCATCTGGACGCAGAGATTGGTTTGATTCACAGAATTTTTATGGCTTGGATGAATTGTAGGTTTTGTTTGTAGTTTGGCTGTGTCAGGATTCTTGTGGTTAAAACGAATTGTAAATTTATTGTTGTGCCAGAATTCTTGTGGTGGCTAAATGAATTTTAGATTTAAATAGTTTGCACTTTGGTTGTATTCAGTAAAATGTTGAAATTCATTCCATAAAGTTAACCTATTAGTAAAAGAATACTTAGAAATGTCAATAAAAGAATTACACTAATTTGATTAATCTTCCAAGTGTGGAAAGAAATTGGCCAAATAAGATGCACTGCCACAAATTAATCAAAAACTTTTTTTCTTTTTTCTAAGGATGATGAGAGTAGTATCCACTTTTAATTTCAAAACTACATCATCATCTTCTAATAAAACTAGTAATAAAAAGTAGCAATCCTTTGCTAAACATACACTTTTATAATGAAAATAAAAAATGATGCTAGTAAAAAGTCCATAAATGTACTTAATTTAAGTCTAGACTTGATAGAAAGTTCGAAACATTGTCATATCTGCATTGGTAGAAAATGGAACAATTTTTTTTTCTTTCTTTCTAATTAATTTGATCTATTATTGCACATCATCTACTAATATTTCAAATATTTAGTGTAGCATCCAACATTGTTTTTAGTATAGGTGCAAGAATAATGAGAAATATCAAATGAATATCTCGAAGGGTGGAAGAAGAACTCGACTAACCCAAAGTTTCATTAAATTTTGCATGCTCTCCAAGAATTGGTTATATGAGAAATATCAAATGAATAACTTGAAGAGATTGAAAAAATATAGAATATTGGATATGAACGAAGATTAAAAAAACAAAAACAAAGATGGTGTACCAAATATAATATAGTTGGAGCACAAGGACAAAAAAAATCAAGAACCGGACATTGAAAGATTTTATTATTAACTAATCAAATTTTACTTATGATTGGCAAATGAACCAACTATGAATTTGGGATGAGGGTGAGAATTTGCCTAAACTCTAATTAAATTTTTATGTAATCTACTAATCAACATTAATTATGGAGCGAAGGTCCGCCCACTAGATTTTGTCTTGTTGAATTGGTGCTATCATACTAGACTTTTGTTGGCTAATTTCTCTGATTTGATTCACTATCAAAGGATATATCTGGTGAGAATTTTGATGTATTGTTTGATAGTAGCGAAATTTCAAAATGTTGCAATTTTCATTCCATAAAATCCAAAAAGCTGTATAAACAACAGCTGAAGTTTACATTACTCACAAAAATGGAAGTAAGAAATCAATATCATATGATTGATCACTTGGTGTTCAAAGTATTGCTAAATACATCAAATCATTAACAAGTAGAGATCTATACAAGTCTTTAGTTTCTGTTTCTTTTCGATTCCATGTTTGTTGCCTCTTTGAGTGATTCTTGAGCATCATTCTCCATTCCAAGGGCAAATAGTGAAGCCGTTTGCAAGTACAACGCAGTCGGCCAATCCGGTGACACCACCAACGCCTGCATCGCGTCGCCAAGCGCTTCGTTGGGCATCTCGCTCATAAGGTATGATAAACACCGACGAGCAAAGGCCGTTGGTGACACCATTGTCCCTCCATCTATGAACTGCACACAACCACCAATCTCGATTCAGTTCTTGAAAATAGTATAGAGTTAACCTAATCCACCACTTTGATGAATTGAATAATTTTGAACTTGTTTGACCAACAAATATTTTAAATACTCAATCATATACACTGTCAATCTAATCTAACGGCTTACTTGTGTGTAGCAATCGATGGCAGTTGTGAAATCCTTAGCTCGGAAAGCAGCATCACCATGCTTCTTCGAATTCAGAGTCTCCTGCATTTGATTTGTCCACATTTGGAACGACAGCTGCATGGAAACGACGACTATAACTGAGGCTTTTCCACGGAAATTGAAGAACACAATGCTATGGATGCGATTAAAACATGAAGCAGTACAACAGATACATGATCTAGGAGAATAACAACCTCGTTGGCGATCCCTTCATCGTCTTTGTACCCGATTTTATCCAAGATTTCATGTATGGCAGTGAGATCCATTCTCAAGCATGCTTCACCCATGGGGCTCAACTGCAGTTG
>JAYDZE010573557.1:0-11675 GCA_034509125.1 Monilaria moniliformis
CTCGCACTTTGAGCCGTGGACGTAGATCATTCACGATCGAACCACGTAAATCCTTCGAGCCTCCTTTAAATTCCTGTTACCTTCGATCCTCCGGCGGAAATCAGATCGATCACCGCACTTTTCATGTAGTTTACAAGTCTCACTTTCAAGTTTCAAGTTCCTCATCGACTATTTCAAATTTTCAAGGAATTCAATGAAACATCCTTTAATGTTTAAAGAATTGATTGCATGTGCAGACAATATCTAAACTACTATTGGATTCAACTAATTAAGTCTTAATTAGTTATAGTGACCTAATTCTTTATATAAAAGTATAATTTATCCAAAATGCACCCAAGATGAAGATACAAAGTTCACAAAATAATAGACAGACACTATTTTCGAAAATCAAAACAATGAGATGATGGATTGCAAATTCGATCTCTCAAATACCACCTTATATATGATTCCACATAAAGCAAATCAACACAAAGAAATATTAGTTGAGACAATTTGGTTGAAAATATTTTATTTAAGAAAATGTAAACGAATATCCAAATTCTATAACTAATGCAATGTCACTGTGACCCTCGACTTTACTCTTGTATACGAACTATATAATGCCTATTTAAATAACACCAACTAAACTCTATCATAATAAAGTGTATCTGCAATACCTGCAAAATTCTGCTTGTCGGGAACATGCTAGTTCTGAATTTACATGGCCATTTGTACTATATTATTCGGATTTTTTATTTGTGAGAAGCTAGTTAATTAAATCTTGAGCATTAATGGAGAAATGGAGAAGAGTCAGAAGACGCATGTCTCAAGGTACGTACTAATTGTGCAAAACTGGAAGTACAAATACGAACCATATATGTCGTATGTACCTTATTACACAGACATAAAATGAGGATTCACGTGCTACAGAATCAAAGATCGAATCCTGACCCCTTTGTTAAGTTCAAAGAATATGGTCATATTTAGACATAAAGTAAGATCATTAAAATGTTAATTAGAATATGGTTAAGCTTTGATGCCGGGGGAATTATCTGCAAATCTGGACTCGGATCTCTTCGCACCACTATTTTGTTTATGTTAAACTTATATTTTACAAAAGCTAACTTTTGATATGCGATCCACTTAATTAAAGGAGCAACCTTTAGATTCGAGATTTCTGTGTCGCCTCTCGCTTTCATACCAAATCCACTAATAACTTTTTACCTCACCATTTATTTTGTGGTAATTAGTGCTTCTAAACAAAATTGTAATTTGTTGGAACTAATTGGTGTTCCATCTTCCTCTCCGCGCGCCTACTATTGTTTAGATATCTGATCCTTGTGTCACATCTTGATATTTGCATCAAGTTTTGTGCCATTTGTGTAAGCCAATTTAGATATTATGTGATATTTTTACTATTACGTGTATCCATAATAAGTATTGTGTTTATATTTTAGCACTTGATTCCATTCATTATCTTATATGTTAAATTGTATACATATTTAATATTTATAAAAAATCTAAAATTTAATTATCTAAAAAAACATTTCTACTAATAATTTATTAAAACTGGTGCCCTTCATTCCACTCCACAACACACTTACTATGGAAGGAGAGTATAATTTAATATCTTTTTATTTTATACAAAACTCCAATTCTCTTCTAAAATTGGGATTTATTATTCAATGTAAAATAAATTACTTGAAAGTTGAAACGTGTAAACCAAGCTTATAAATCATGTACTACAAATAAAACTATATAGCGGTATTGTCTACATCTCATAAATTCATGTGAACGTTTCATTTTTCTTTATTTGGTAAAGTATCGTCCATGATTTGAAATAATTCGATAGGTGAAAGTGACTTTTTTGAAATGGACAAAAAAAAAGATATATATGTGATGTGTGAACGTGTGAGTGGTCAAGATTGGGTCTTCCTATTTCCTACCTTCCCCAAAAGAAAAATAGACAAGTCTTCCGTTCAGTTCAAGTCATGCTTCAAAATCATTGACACAGAAATTTCGTGAACTGCGTCTGATTTGTTGAATAAAAATATTGAATGAGCATGGAGCCCGGGCCCAGGCAGCGACGTCCACTTTCAACAGTGCCAACAAACGCAATAAAGTATTGAGAAAATCCCACGTGATGTATGTGCAAGTCAAGTTAGGCATGTCATTAAATAATCCCAAAAGCAATGTCATTATTGTCCGCCAAAGAATCTCTCACATTCTTTACTGCCCTCCACAACATGAGTGTTTCCATTGCGGAAAGTCGTAATTACGTCTCAAATGCAAGGGCATTTCGGGCATCCGCAGTTATATATAACAGCATCCAGTTGCGCTTATTCCCCACACACCACACTCAACTCTGGCTCATCTCAATTGGAAGAGCAAAAAATCAGTTGAGGATTAGAGAGATGGAAGGCGGACGCAGAGAGATGATGAATCTGAACATCAACGGCGGCAACTCGGGGCGGAGGACGGAGTACGGCCGACCGATCCCAAAAAGGGGGCAGGTCAAGGCGGCGATTGTGTCGGGGTTGGCTCACTCCTTTTCTTCTATGTTTTCTTTGAATTCTCGCTCTCACTCCTGATTGCTGCCTGCCGCCGATTCTCGACTCTTAGAGATCACCAAATTTTGCCCCTTTTTTTTAGGATTTTTCTTTGCGCCGATTGCAGCTTGTGTTGTACAGTTTTGCCTTTAATGAATATTTTCTATTTTTTTATCTATATATTAACATCGTTTATATTTCTCTGGTGAAATAACCGGTTGTGTGTTATTTTCTCCGGGCAAATTAATGTGGATATAGCATAATTAGATATCCGTACTGTGCTTATGATGTTAATTAGGAAATAAACTTTTAATATTAGTAAAGATTAGTGTGAGCTTTAAGACTCTCTACACAACGCATCTGCAATACTTATAGACGTTTTGGCAGTTTGTATAACAGGCAACAGCAGAACTGGGCTCTCTCTAAACATCTTCTATAAGCCCATCAAATCCATTAACGTTTCAAAGCCCAAAAAGATTCTTAAGACTACCAGCCCATTATTGAAGTTAGTGACATTTGATTTAGTTTACATTTGAAACTGTTTCATGATAAGATGAATCAATATTAGAACTCAAACTCATATTTGATAATATATTTTTAGTTTTGATGACAAATCAACAATTACAATAAATGTCCGGACACATCACTTTGTAAAATGATAAATCAAAGGGAAATAGAATAATATTACAATTAGATTTAATGGTGTATAATGTATAACAGCGTACGAGTCTTCAGCTTTCACTTATACTATTCATGAGCCACGTATCAATTTTTCCCTTAAAATTTTACTCTCTTCAATAGCAGTCGAGCCTTAACTTTTCCTTACACTATTCATCTCTTTTTCTTTTAATTCTTTAATAATTCATATAATTTTTAATTTCATTGCAAATTTGAAAATTGAAAATATAAAATCAATCATATCAATTCCAAGAGAGAGAAAAATAAAAATTAAATAAAAAACTAAAAAATGAGAATTTACAACTTGTTGTAAGTGGGTTTCAAACACAAGTCAAAAGGGAGAAGTAAAAGCTCATTTGCCACTAGGCCAAAAGTTTTTTTGTGTAATAAAACAATACACATATTATATAAAATCGAAAAATATCAAAAAAGGAAAAAAGAAAAAGAAAAAATAGATTACAAGTCAGTGGGCCGCGGGCCTTACTTGCGTGAAGAGGCGGCGACTCGTCCTTGCTGCAGTGGCGGGACAAGCGCTACGAGCCACCGTTACTATTGCTCTAATACGGATAGTTCTCATTCGTATGAGATGTGCTAAGTTAAATTGACTGCATTTACTTTAAAAGTAAATTTGTCTAAATTTCTTAAATTTAGAATCTGTTAATTTTAAAAAATGGTCAAATTTTAATTTCCACTAACTATAATATTTATCTAAACTTTGGTTCTAAATAAAATTAGCATATGTCGCGCACGGTGCAGCGTGAAGAAGCGCACGTGCGGGTGACATTGGGCTTATGCAAATCCCGACTCCGTTTCTGAGTGCAATAACCCCAAATCATCCTCGATATTCGGAGGAATTCCACAGATAACCCACAATTTCTATCACGTAAAACGTGCCCACCTTTATTCAAAAAATAGTAAATGAATCAAAATATAATCCCCTTTGGCCCTCCGCCAACTTCATAAAGAAACAATAAAAAATCTCTTTCCGGAAAATCAAACAACGCGAAGAGGTGGGGAGAGAGTCCAAAGCAGCAAGGAGAAGAATGGGGTACCAAAGAGAAGAAGAAGAGGGAGTCATGGCTACTGACTTTTTCTGGTCTTACACAGACGAGCCACATGCCTCCCGCAGAAAACTCATCCTCTCCAAATACCCTCAAATCAGACAACTTTTTGGCCCCGACCCCTTTGCTTCCCTCCAGGTTTATTTTCACTTTTCATTCTTATTATCTCTAATTTCATCAATGGGAACTTTTTGTTTGAAATTTGGATTATGATATCGGTAAATTATGTTTCAAAGATTGGTTTTTTATTTTCTGTTTTAGGTTTTTTACTGCTCTTGTTCATCTGCATTGTATGTTTTGGAGGGTTTTAGTTGTCGGGCTTCAAAGGTTTTGTGTTTTGGTGAATCTGAAGGGCTTCTTTTGTAATTGCCATGTTTCTTTGGTGAATTTTTGTGTTGATGAAGAGCTTCTTTTGTAACTGCCATGTTTCTGTGTATTGTGACTTTGGAGAATTCATTAGCTGCGAAGTTCTGAGTGAATTTATGTGGATTTTTTCAGATTGCTGCGGTTGTATTGATTCAACTATGGACTGCAGCTTTCCTGAGCAATGCATCATGGCTGAAGATACTAATTGTAGCTTACTTCTTTGGCTCTTTTCTCAACAACAATCTCTTCTTGGCTATCCATGAACTTAGCCACAACTTAGCCTTCTCGACTCCAGTTTGCAACCGGTGGCTTGGCATATTTGCTAACCTCCCCATTGGGGTGCCAATGTCTGTCACCTTCCAAAAGTATCACCTCGAGCACCATCGCTATCAAGGCGTGGACGGGGTTGATATGGACATTCCCAGTAAAACTGAGGCCTATCTTGTTAGAAATGCTTTCACCAAATCAATTTGGGTGATACTGCAGCTATTCTTTTATGCTCTTCGGCCTCTGTTTCTCAAACCGAAGCCTCCTGGCTTGTGGGAGTTTGTCAACTTGATTGTGCAGGTAGGGCTTGATGCTGGTATGGTGTATTTGTGGGGGTGGAAGGCATTGGGTTATTTGATGCTCTCTACATTTGTTGGAGGTGGGATGCACCCTATGGCTGGCCACTTCATCTCTGAACACTATGTTTTTAACCCGAATCAAGAGACCTATTCATATTATGGCCCCCTGAATCTCATGACATGGAATGTGGGGTACCATAACGAGCACCACGACTTCCCAAGGATTCCCGGGAACAAGCTTCACAAGTTGAAGGAGATTGCACCCGAGTATTATGATAGCTTGGATTCGTATAGGTCTTGGAGTCAGGTGATCTACATGTACATTATGGAGAGGACTATCGGCCCTTTTAGCCGGATGAAGAGAAGCCTAGCGGTGAAGATTGACAGCAAATCTGACTAGGTTTATGTTTGAGTTTGAGTGTTTTTGATTGACAACTGATGCTTGATGGTGAAGTAGGGATGGTCGTTTTGTTTTAGCTCTCATTCTTTCAATTCTTTTGGGGGATTAGTGTTTTAGATGGTGTGGCTTCATTTCTGGAGAAGAGATTCTTTGTTTAGCTTTTTTGTCATTTTTGTTGAGAGAAAATGACTCGGATTAGAATACATGAACACTTCATTTCTCAGATGAGTTGCAGATGCTATTGTTTTTCTTATTATACTCCATCTCTCTTCAAAATTATATGTGCTGTCGAATTCACTTTGATAGCCATCTGTTATATGATCATGAATGCTTAGAGCTGCCAATAAGACGCAGATAGCCTGCACTAGGAAAACCATGGAAGCCAGATATTTGAAGACGTATTCATTTGACAAAACAGAATCCATAAAATCATCCAATTTGCCAGATTGGAAGCCCTGATAAACAAGAGAGGAACTCAGACAGTATGTAATATGAATATTGGAGAGAGCCTCTGCCTAACCTACATTTTTCCACTTAGGATTGAAGAATGCATCTGTCATCATCCCAGTCTCCAATATGAGCAGCACAAGGATAATACCTACGTACTGCCTTTGTGTTAAGCCCGACAATAATTAAATCAAACATAATATATAGATAAGTAGATATGACTGATTTTTATTTTTATTTCTTTTGGTATCTCACTCTTAAATGGTTAAGATGAAATAAAAGAATGTAATGTTGGATACAGTAGAGAGGCAACAAGTGTTTGCAGCGAAATGACCCAAGCAGCTTACTGCGCACAACGCAATACCCACAAAAAAGCAACGCATGAAAGAACCTGCAAACCCCATCACATCACACCCACAGATTAAGCATACAAAAACTAATTCACCATATAAATAATAATCAAGAAACAGAAATACTTAATTTAATATGAGTAATTACTACAATGGGATAGTAATATGGTCGGTTTCTGCTCCAGCGGCTTTGAACAATTGTATGCATGTTTTGGTAAGGTACCATTTTTTGTAGCAAGAAATTATAGACATGAATAATGCATGAAAGCCACGAAATTTCCTCGAAATTACTGTTGGCGTTTGTATATATCTGGAAAACGAAAGGTGGCTTCAAACCCCATATTCCAGTAACTCGTAAAGATTGACAATAATTGTGAGTTTTATGTTTCATGTCATGCTGTAGTGTAGTGGTTATCACGTTAGTATTACACACCAAAGGTCTCCTGTTCGATCTTGGGCAGCATCACACTTTTTGTAATTATTTTCCTTTTATGTCTTTCTTCGGAACGACACCAGAACATGGCCCAAGCCCATCTCCACTAATTTACACTCCATATCTCTATATATGAGGTAACTACAGTAACTATTAAAATAATTTATTAAAGTTGCTATAAAAAAACACAATTGATTAAATTAGTAAGTGTATATGATAATATTTCACTACTATTAATGAACTAAACATAATTTTATTATATTTGAAAAGTTAAATTGAGTTTCTTTTAGTTTAAAATTTAGATTGAAATACATGATAAGAAATGTGAGTGCGCTTAATTAATATGCGTTCATTTCCTATCATATCATATTGTAGAACTCCTAACTTTGTGTTGAGTTTGGTATAATAATAAATTTATTTGACGCATGAAATTAGTTGTCTCGCTTATTCCACCATCAAAACGGACCAAGTTACAGTATTATGCATGCCCCATGCCATGTGTACGTACTATTCTATTACAACTGAATTGCTGCAATCGCAGGTATACCAAGACTCAAACGACAGCTTGTCGGGGATGGAGAGAGTTTAGGTCATATTTTAATGCGAGTTCAATGCAACATTAATATGGGACATGATGGGAATTGGGGTAATTAAAGAGATTGCTGTCACCTGTCATTAACCATATAGAATGAATAACTGCTGTATTAAATTATAAAGGATGACGATCGATGAATGAGATTCAATCCTTATCTATCTTCCTCTCCAACGGTACAAGTTGAGAATTCTTATTTATCATGAGTTGGATTCAATGAAGATACCTGACCAACTAATGTTAGGTATATATATTTCCATCTATTCAATTTATTTGTAATGTTATGGACGAAGACATACTCCTACTATTTAATCTTAATCTCATAGAATTTGAGAGGCAGACATGCATTAACGTATACAAATATCCTGCCACAAAATTTTAACTCCTGCGTATAGAAAATGAATAAATGGTGAAACGTTTGAGTCACAATTGGGAATCGGAATCTTGCCAGTTGCCAGTTGGAAATTTGGTAAGGGGGGAGTCACGGGCTTCATATCTGCAACTAACCAGCGATTTCATTGGTCTGTGACGCAACGGCGTGCAATGCTGGCTATAAGGTTATAAAAAAACATTTTTTTCTCGAACCGGAGTCTGACCGGCTTTTTTCTCAATATGGTATAATATAAGATAAAATTTCCCAATATGGAACTTTTTTTTTTAAATTCCATGAATGGGCAAGACGCAATACCATTTAGCGTCTTTACTTAAGTGAAGACGACGCAAGATTGTTTAGCGTCTTCAATAAAGAGCACGTGGTGTAATGGTTATTTCTTTAGTCTTACACACTGAAGGTCCTGGGTTTGATTCCTGGTAGGAACAATAATTCGTATATTTTACCTTTTTGTTTATTGTTTATCTCACCGAACAAAAAAAAAATTACAAAAATAATAATAAATTACAATCATGAATTGTTGTTATTGAGCAATAATTCGTATATTTTACCTTTTTGTTTATCTCACTGAACAAAAAAAAAATATATTACATCAATTCCTGGTAGGAACAATAATTCGTAAATTTTACCTTTTTGTTTCTCACTGAACAAAAAAAATAATATATTACAATAATGAATTGTTGTTATTTGTTTATATCACAGAACAAAAAAAAATAATAAATTACAATCATAAATTGTTATAATTAGGAATCGAATCCAAAACCTTCAGCATGTAAGGCTAAAGAAATAACCATTGCACCACATGCTCTTTATTGAAGACGTTAAACAATCTTGCGTCTTACCCATTCATGGAATTTTAAAAAAAAAAAGTTCTCATATTGGAATCTTTTATCTTATATTATACCATATGCAGAAAAAAGCCGAGTCTGACCGCTCTTTTCTTATTGGTTCCACAAAATATGGACTTGCCTTGTATTTCATTGTAGCGTATATATTGCGTCTTAGAGAGTGATACAAAACATTCATACAACAGAGAGAGTGAGAGGGACAGAGAAAGTGGCAGAGAACATGGAGTCTGGGAAATTGAGGCTTCTTGCTCTGCTGCCAATTCTTGCATCTCTCGTTCTACTCTGTTCCGATAGTCTTCCGCAGGTTTGATTTCTTCACTCTTTGGTGTTTTAACAGTCTTGTTGTTTCTTTGGTTAAAATGGAGATTGATAAACAATATATAATGCATTAGATATGGTATTCTTGAAAGTTTTTGGGCATCGGCCATCAAAACTAGATTAAACATACAAGTAGTAAAAAATGGTGCATAAGTATTGGTGCTGTTGTTTCTTGGGATTATTCGATCCAATAAATTAACAGCTTTTTTTAATCTGGGATGTCTCTATTTATAAAAAAGAAAAAAATTGATCTTTCATGATTCTGTTGCCTCCCCTAAAACGAAAGCAGAGATTGAAATTTCATTTGTGTGCATGCATATCTGAATAAATATATGACTACCATTCAAGAAAAGCATTGAACGAATTTTTATTCTGCCACTGAAGTTGTGAAATTGTATACAAGTATTGGAGTTGTATTTTCTTGGGATTCTTTGATGCCAAGAATCCAATAACAGCACAACGTATATTGTTGTTAAATGTCATCCATTCAGATACTTTTTTTGCGAGTATCTCGATAATATTAGTAGCAACCTCCCCTGGATATAAGAAGGCCCAAGTAAAAACAAGAAAGTGATTTTAACGTGTTGTGCTGTGTTGTCTTGGGATTCTTTTATGCCAAGAATCCAAGAACAAGTATACTACTGTCAGTGAAATGTCACTGATCTGATACTTTTAGCCAATATCTCCATAATTTTAGTGGCAGATTTCTTTGGTTTCTTGGATGCAAAAAAAAGGCCCAAGTGAAAACAAAAAAGTGGTTTTCACGTGGGATTCTTTGATGCCAAGAATCCAAGAACAGTGTCGTGTTGGTTACTTGCTACTCAATTCAATGTTCATACATACAATTAATCAAATGTTTGATGTACTTATGCACTCATGCAAGTATATAGAATAACAGAATCATAATGCATTTGCTGCCCTGGTTAGATGTTCTAATGCTTCATTAGCTTTCAACATGCTTTCAAAGTGATAATTACTTTGTCTTGTTCTGATTAAAATAGCAATTTAAGTCGTACATTATTAGCATTAGCCTTTGATGTTAATTTTCATTGTGTTAATTCTTCCACTGTAGTTTGTTCGACAAGCCAAGAGAATCAACTGCAGCCACGTACAGCAAAGGCATTACTGGATAGCTAGCAAGCGTATTGTGACGCCAAATGCAATGGTTTCTGGTGCAGGTGTGTGGTGAAGATGATAATATATAATCATAGAAAATCAATATTCAAGCTTTACATCCTTCTTCCTGTTTTAGATTATTTTTTATAAGCAGCTTATTACAGATAGATTTCTTATACTTTTTTGGGTCAATACTCATTTATCATTTCATGGATCATTAACAGTTGAAGTGAAGGACGGGAAGATTGTAACTGTTGTTGAGGGAGATGATTGGCGTGGGAATGCTTGGACTCACCAAATTATGGATTATGGCGAGGCAGTTGTTATGCCCGGATTGATCGATGTGTAAGATGATAGAACACTATTTCATTTCCCCTTCATGTTTCTTTTCTTCAATCAAAGTTCATGAAAAGACACACAAAGGGATTGTTAAAATGCACCTTTCAAATCTACAGGAAATAAATATTTCCCTGCTCCAATGATTTGGTTTTTAAAGATTTCTGGTCCAAATAGAATTGCTTTTGCTTTGGCAGGCATGCACATCTTGATGACCCTGGAAGAACCGAATGGGAAGGATTTCCTTCGGGGACAATGGCAGCTGCTGCTGGTATTCAGATTTACTCTCTTACTTTCTTCAAGTCGAGGTTAATTGGTGGTATAGTAACAATATAATGAAAAATAGCATATTGATTCTTGAATATGGAAATAAAGTGTATATCATAGAGTTTTGCTAATTACATACATACAGAGATCACGATCCTTGACTTGGGCTTATATGATTTGAGTTTCTTGATGGAACTACCAAGTTTATGCATTAAACTTTATTTTGTATTTTGTTTTGTTCTCACAGGTGGTATCACAACATTGATTGATATGCCTTTAAACAGTTACCCTTCTACAGTTTCAGAAGAGACACTCAAACTCAAGGTACAGTGAGAGATTAACTATAGATTTTCCCTATTTTCATGAATCTTTGTGTGTCTGACTATTGCTCCTTTACTTCCTTTGGTGCACATACACTCAGATCAAGGCGGCTCAGGGGAGGATCTTCGTTGATGTCGGTAGGCTTTCTATGACCAGTTTTGACCCTTTGGTACCTTAAGTTTTATTATGCGTGTGGCTGACTTATCAGTTTGAAAAGGTTTCTGGGGAGGTCTGGTTCCGGAAAATGCATTCAATTCAACTGCTTTGGAGCGTCTTCTTGAGGCTGGAGCACTTGGCCTCAAGGTTTGCATATTTATTATTCTTGAATTGAAACATGAATAGTAAAATTTTATGCATCATCTGAATTTGGTGCTTTCTTTGTAGTCTTTCATGTGCCCCTCTGGAATCAATGACTTTCCCATGACAAATTCCAGCCACATAAAGGTATCCATATACTATGATTCAGATCTTAATTACTATGTTTTAAGAGCATCTTTAAATTTATTTTTTTTCCGCCCATGTAAAATTATATGGTATCCATCTTATATATATAACCATAAAATTAGTGTTTGTCTGTGTGGTCGAGGTCGTTTGATACATGTATCTTCGTGTAGGAAGGGCTGTCTGTACTGGCAAAATATAGAAGACCACTCCTTG
>JAYDZE010573568.1:0-11673 GCA_034509125.1 Monilaria moniliformis
CCATCAGTCTCTACGGTTTTTATAACAAATAGACTACGGTTTAAAACCGTAGTCTATGAGCGCTTTTGTTGTAGTGTAATTCTTCTTCCACGCAGTGATCTTTGACATTATATGGGGGTTGACCTTAATATCAGTATCAGGGAATTCCTTGCGTATTGCATCCTCCAACTTATTCATGAAACCGACCCTAAACCCGTTATCCGACTTCCATCCCTGAGCTACGAGCTCTTTGAGCGAGAACAATAAGATTTCTTCTTCCCTAGGTGACCACGTACGTCGTGTCTTATCACCCTTTTGGGGCTTACTCATCCCCATATCGTTACTTCCTGTCAGAGAAATGTATTGGCCGCACTGATTTGTTATATCTATGAAGAAATAACAATTAACAATTGGATAGAGTTCGTACCCTGTGTCCCTGGAGATAACTCGATAGTTTGTTTTCCTGGCCGTGACGAGGCCATATCAACCAACGGTTTACCCTTGAAATAAAACATATGTCATGTATACATTACCAAATTTCAGGATTCATTTAACCACGATAAAACAAAACTAACTCTAGTATGGTTATTTTACACGAAATTCATTAATGCAAAACTCCCCTCCCGTATCAACAATAACCCACCTAACTATTAATCAAGACAACTCATAAGAACACAAATAACCTCTATCTGCATACATACTCCACCCAGGCAGACAGTACACTACGGATGCCACACATTTCACACCAAAAACAATTACAATCACACTACAAGGATAAAGGTTCATCAAAATTCCAACCACATGAACATCACCAGAAATCCTTCATTCTTATGAAATGTTGATAAAGTTCATGCAACACACAATACTCTAAAAAGCCTCCACCTTTTAATTCACATTACAACAAAAAATTACCACATAAATTCATGTCATATTCAAGTGTGTCAATAACAATATGATACCTGATCAATGTAATATCATTACATATTCGCATAATTACATGATATTATCAATTAACCGCCATACTACTACCTATCGAACACTTTATGAGAGAACCACCAAGAGCCGATGACGTGATACGATGACTATCCATACCCAACATATGATTTCATTTAAATTTGGGAGTAAGTTCAGATTACTTGAATGATTGAGGGGCTACAATCTTGACTAGAGATGATTGCGGCCAAAAACGGAAGTGGGATATCGATCTACAAATTTTCAGCACCAAACGACACTTCAACACACGGCCACCATCGCCCGCCGAAATGGCAGTACGTTGTATTTGTATGGCGAAACCTTCAGGCAACGATCCTCAGCACCTCAATTTCATCTCCGGTAAAAACTTTCCAAGAAAATACAATTGCAGCCACCAAAAACCCTATTCATCGACAACATAATCGTGCCCTTACCTTCATTAACATATTTGTTTGGGGGCAATTTGGTCACCTCACTTTTTAATCATGGATACAAACAAATGTACCAAACAAATTGTTTAGTTATCCCATATATAATCATGCTCAATCAAACGACAATTTAAGACATCAGAACATGATTCAGCGTGGATGTTATCATAAGTTATAGGGCAAATTGCCGGAAAAACCATGAAGTTTGGTCAAATTCTGGTCAGTCCCGCAAGTTTGAAAATCAGCCGCTAATATCATGACTTTGACAATTTTCGCAATTGTCCCACAACGCTTAATTTGGGGAGAAATTGCTGCTGATGTGGCCGACGAAAAATCTTACTTGGAGAAAACGTCCGGTAACTAAATTAGCCATGTTTGCACCAATTAGTCAGCCACGTCGTTAATTTTAAGATATGTATACGACACGTCAATAATTTAAGACACGTAGTATACCGAATTTTTTCGTCGTGTGACAATTACGAAAAATCTCAAAGTCATGATATTAGCGGCTAATTTTTAAACTTGCGAGACTAACCAGAATTTGCCCAAATTTCATGGTTTTTCCGGCAATTTGTCCTAAGTTATATCACAATATGAGCTATCATAATATGCATACCAAACGCTCCCTTAATGTGAAATTAAACTAGAGGGGGCCTGTTTCAAAACCCTAAATTTTCCAAATTTTATCCTCTTATCTTCCCTCTATCCGAATCTCCTTCTTTCTGCAAATTCTATCTCGAGGATTAAAAGGGACTTATCAGAAACTGACGTACCCATTGCCAACCTTCTGACCGGTTGCTGTTTCTTGCTAGCTCCTCTCTCTCGCAAAATGCTATATATGTTTGTAAGTTCGTATGCGCTTTGTACTTCTTTATCTATGGATTCTATCCGGAATTTCAAGTATTGGGTATCGAGCAAGGCATATATTTTCCCTTCTTTTCTATAGGAGGGTCGTTAGTTTATCAAAATTTCGTTTCCTTTATTATTTGGTTTTGTTTCATTGAACTTTTAACCTTGAGATTAGATTCATAGAGTTAAGTTATCGCAGGTTTTGGTCTTATATCAGCTTATAAAAATCTTGAACCCGGCAAAAACCAGTTCTTTCTTTTCTTTCCAGGGTCTAGGGAAGAATTTGAGTTTGGAGAGGTGTATTCAGATGGTGTAGACTATGGCATTGGCAACTCATCCATTGAAGGTAATTGCGATTTTTCTACAGTTATAGTGAGATAAGTTGTTGTGTTATGGAGCTCATATGCTTCACTAGAAGAGTATGACGATATTATGTAGTTGGGGTAAATTTATGAGGTTATATCATATGTTTTCCATTGCATCAGTTTTTAGGTAGGAATAGGAGAGGAGTAAATGTATTCTTATCTTCGAGGGGGTGTTTATGATGGCTTCGACAGATAACTGTTTAGGCTAATCTACCACATACAATGGTGGATTGAGCAACTTTTAGCTTAATCAATCATGTAATTCTTTGAGTACTCATTTCTATATTGTAAATCTAATCTATCACACAAAGTAAACGTCTTCCTATATGTGCTATAAAGTTGTGCCTCTGATGTAGGAACAACAAAATGCAGCATGATGTATACACTATCCTATATATATTGATGCAACTCAATGTACATGTTACTATTTCCAACCCTGTGAAATTCAAATTTCTAATAGTATTCCCGATACTGATAGAGGATTTTAATTCCAATAGAATTGTCATTACACAGAATGTCAAATTAATGTTCGAGGATCTTATCCTTTTTTTGGAAATTTGTATCATACATCATTCTGTTTACTAGAGCTCTCATCATCTATTTGTATTTCTTGAGGCATCAGTTCTCAACTATTGTTTTTAATATTATTTTAGTGCGAAGGCAATCTTCCCGGTGACTTTGTTCGGGGATCTTGTGGCACTTTTCCCTCCCTGCCTTCATTGTGGAGCAGAGGGAGCAAAATAAAGCATTGTGTACCAGCACTTGGTGCTGTTGAGAGAAAAGATAGGTTTATATCGTTGAAATGCAGGTCATGTTCAAGGTACTTTTCTGGAACATATGATGGTCTCTATTGTGTATCTATATTAAATCCACCATGATGAGGTTTACCTAAAGAGTGTTTTAGTATGAGTCTTTCTAAATTCTAACATATTTATAACTTTTGTATGAAAGTTGTTGGTCTGATGGTTGCTTTCTTTGTATATGTCTGTTTATTAGTTTGACTTTGTTTACTTTTACAGATCCATGTGTAAAGCTAACCAGAATTTTCTCATGGACTTGTAGCAAATCAAATTTATCAAAAATGCTATCTTGTAACCCACCACATTATATTGTCTACTACTGATCAATATTAGATCCCTTCATCTCTCTTTGCAATTAAAAATAATCAAATGCTTGCTTCCAGTATAGGAGCTTCTCTTGCCCGTGGACCAAAGTCAAGACCATTCAAAGTATCAGCATTCAAAGACTACCAGTTTAATGATTCTAATAATGGCAGAGCTTATAGCTCAAAGTATCTTAAGAATGCTGTCAAAGTTCCCTATTTGAAACATAAGAGTGAAGAATCCCCAGTTGAATCTTCGAAGGTACAGAATGATGTTCCTGCTCCTCACATGGCAGCTGTTGAAGCAACAACCAGATCACTGGCTATTCAGGATTTATTCAAGAGTTGGTTGATGTTACTGTTTGCACCATCCCAAACCCAAGAAGCAGATAAAGTTCTTGAAGAATCTTTAGTGGCAAAAACATCAGAAATGCCAAATACTTCAGTAAAGCAAAAAGGTGAAATTCTGAAGGCAGTTTGGTGCCGTATTTTGAGCCTGGATACAGCTATCAAGATACCCTTTTTGTTTTTGTAAGTATGCTGGTTACACACTCTCTCTCTCCACTCACACAGACACGCGCGCGCGCGCACACGCAGTTTTCAAAGAAATTATAATTCCAATCAGGAGACCCTTTTTAGTCTTGGTAAGTATGTTTGTTGTTCTTTATGTTGTGTATGCAGCACTCCACTATACCTTGCTGTTAACCTTGTATATGGGATGGAAGTATCAAAAGAATTGACTCCCTTGTGGATTCTCGGACCAATGATTGTTCCTGTTTATGTAAAGACGTTCCAAGCATTATGTGGGCTCTATACATTCAGCTTCAAACAGACGGCCAATGTAATCAAGAAACTGCCTGTCTATTACTTGCTGGTGCATGATCATGTTGTTCATGGAAAGCTAAAAGAAGCCATGAGAATACATATATTGCAACCTCTAGCTGACATAAGAAACATGAAGTACAATGAAGTAAGTAGGAGGAAAATGAAGGAATTGCAAGGGTGGCTGGTTGACAGACAGCTGGATCTCGTTGAATTAGTATGGCCATACTATTGCAGAACAATCAGGTTTCTGAAGAGGACAAATCTGGTATAGTGTCGAGTATCTTCCAAGATATCCTGTCAAAGGTGTATGAAAACTTAGGAACCTTCCTCTTCCCCCCTCCGGATTCTTTTCCCTGTTCTTGGGCTTGTTTGTTCTGTTTTGGGTGAGATATTCTGAGAGGCACATTTGCTGAAACTCCTTTCTGTACTTGGGTTCTTCTCTTGAGCATTTTGAGAGAAACTGCAGCGTTTGAGGTATGTAGGATCGCTATATTTGTACTCATTCATATCCACGAGCATTCTTGATTGTGATGTGTGGAGATCATGAATGTCACTATATATAGACAGATAGATATGTATGCACAATGCATCTACTTTTGGGAAACTTCTTAGATTCTTTGCAAGAGAAGTAGTCTTGGCTTGTGTTGTAATGAGCCAGGTGACGTGGAGGCAACATTCGGGGAATTGAATGTTCACACGAGATCTTCCGTTACAAATATCGTTCTCGTTTCAGGTTTGGAGATAGAGATAAAATGCTATTTGTAATAGAGGAATGGAACCCATGAAGTCGAAAATATGCATTTGTAGGAGAGCTTTGATTAATTTGCTTCCTATATTGTTACTTGATTTTGATGCTTTAATATGCTCCAGCCGTTAGGTAGCTAAGGAATATGGCCAAATCTCTCTCTACCCCACACCTATATCCCCCCTATTCGGTATAATTAATGTGGGCGAAGATGTAGTTGTAATTTAGCCTTTTTTTTATAAGTGAAATTTGTGCTGTTTTAAGAATTATATATGTTTATCACTTATTTGACAATGATGTGCAGCTTACCTATACAGTTTTAGTGTTTGTGTGAGTTAATTTGTATTCAAATAATATTAGTTAGAAAGTATTTTAAATAATTTGTGAAAATATGTAAAAAGGTCTCGTTTACTTTTAATAAAATAATTATCGTATATATTTCCAATGCTGTCAGAACTCTTTTTCGAATCAATTACATATAAACATTTTTTATTAACGAATTTTGAGGCGGATATATTTCTATTTATTATTCAAGAACTCGGTAATATTGTTAAAAGAACCTGAGCACTAACTATATAGCCTATATTTCAATTCAAGACAGGAAAGAAGCCAAACAAAATACGCTTTCAAGAAGAAAACAAAATATGAACCTATATACATTTCCCCCTTTTTGTATTTAGCTTCTATAAATATCATTAGCACTACCCATGCAGTAGAGTGGGGCTAGCCTTTATTATCATCCATAACTTTAATCTTTCAAATAATTAAGCAAAATTTTTATACTCCTTTTTATTAATCTTTGTAAAATCTATAATATTTATTTTTTTCAAAAAAATGTTATAATATATATTTTTATAAATAAGAATCAATTTTTTTATAATTTTGTCTGACCCAAAAAATGGATTTTCTCCCACAATCTTTCTCAAAAATTAATTTGGAAATAATAAAATGGTAAAATAAATGAATGATTGGGGAGGTTAAAAAAATGACAAGGCACACAAGATACACACACTCTTGGTGACGATTATTTCCACATAAACACACTCTCGTTCTCTCCGCCCCTCTCACTCCCCTCCATCCTATATTAATTTCTCTCTCCTTTTCTCTCGATTCATTCATTCCTTCTCCTCAATCTCCATCTCCCCCTTCCTCTCTAGATTTCAGCCTGTTCCCGCGGCAATCACCAACCTTTTGGGGTTTCTCCCCGTTGCATTGCGCCCTCGCGGGAAATAATGGCGTGTTCAGCTACGGCAAAAATTATTCACAATCCTCTGGTGCACAGCTCCTCCAGATCTGCTGTAAAGTCTGAATCTTGCTGCAAAATATCAGGACCCACGTCGTTTCTCGGCTCCAAATTTCTCGGAAATAAGTTACTCTCTGCTAACTTCGCGATTTCGCCTGCTAGCCGCCGATCTGGAGCCGTCGTGGCAGTTTCCTCCGATGTTGTTAAGGAGAAGAAGCTCAAGTCCAGCTCATCCGCCATCGCGAATCTGGTAATTCTTTTCACACATCGTCGATTTGCACATAATATGGCTACGTGTGTTTGTATTTTGCAAATAGATACTGTATTTCTCCAATGTAGGCGGACTTTGTTTTAAATGAAAAAATGTAGTGAATCTAAACGCTGCGCCATGCATAATTCCAGTGCTAAGTGCTTGTGATCCTTGCTAATTTGAGTAGTTATGTTACTTTTTTGTTGTTCGATTGGTTAACCTAAAGTAATTGTCATTGCTTGTGCTTGTGCTCTTATTATTAGTCTATGACTGAATTAATTTCCGTTTAATTTTTATTTTATTATGTCAGGAATTATTTGTTTAATTCGGGCTGGTTATGAATAAGTCACTGCATTTTATCTTATGTGAAGAAGAATCAGATGGGTTTTAAGAAGATTTATTTTCTTGCTCTGCAAAGGGATAATGTAAGTGTGTGTTGATGCAGCTAATCACAAAAGAAGAGGGTTTGGTATTGTATGAGGACATGTATCTGGGAAGAGCGTTCGAGGATATGTGTGCCCAGATGTACTACAGAGGCAAAATGTTTGGTTTTGTCCACTTGTACAACGGTCAGGAGGCTGTGTCGACTGGCTTTATCAAGCTCTTGAAGCAGGAAGATTGCGTAGTCAGTACTTACCGTGATCACGTTCATTCATTGAGCAAAGGTGTGCCCGCCCGCCAGGTCATGAGCGAGCTCTTTGGCAAGACCACTGGTTGCTGCAGAGGCCAGGGTGGGTCGATGCACATGTTCTCCAAGGAGCACAACGTTCTCGGTGGATTTGCTTTCATCGGTGAAGGAATTCCTGTTGCAACGGGGGCTGCCTTTACTAGCAAGTACAAGAGGGAAGTCCTGAAGGAGGATTGTGATGAGGTGACTTTGGCATTTTTTGGGGACGGGACTTGCAACAATGGCCAGTTTTTTGAGTGCTTGAACATGGCTTCGTTGTGGAAGCTTCCCATTGTGTTTGTTGTTGAGAACAACTTGTGGGCTATTGGGATGTCCCATTTGAGGTCCACCTCGGATCCTCAGATATGGAAGAAAGGTCCAGCATTTGGGATGCCTGGTGTTCATGTTGATGGTATGGATGTTTTGAAGGTGAGGGAGGTTGCACAGGAGGCTATTGGTAGGGCTAGAAGAGGTGAAGGTCCTACTTTGGTTGAGTGCGAGACCTACAGGTTCAGAGGACACTCTTTGGCTGATCCCGATGAGCTACGTGACCCTGGTGAGCATTTTGGAACACTTTCAACTCTATTCCTAATTGTATTATTCCTCCCATTTATTTGTTTCAAGAGTGGTGTGCGTTAGGAAATCAATTGAGTAATCCTCTGACATTCATCTATGTGCATCTAGCTGAAAGAATTTCATTTGTTCCACATATGGTGTATACAAATATTCAGAAACATGTTATCTTCAAGTAAATGAACAATCTGATTGGATGAAAAGCAATTTTACCCATTTTGCTAGTGTAAGGAGTGAGTGTGTGTTCAAATGTGATGAAAATATTGATGCATTCATACGATAATATCACTATTTCTTAGTTTTGTCAAATCGATAAAAAAAGCTTTACTTGATGAAATCTTTTGATCTGTTGTTCAAGTTGCTCATCCCTGATAGTGATAACTATACGAGACGATCAATGACCATCAGTAGATTCTGTAACCACTGTCGTTGTGTCCTAGTCGAACATCATAACAGTCATGAGCTTCGTAAAGTTTAGACCTTTTGCATCAAGCATCAATGCTATAGCTAATATTTGTTTGTCTTGGCAGCTGAGAAGGCTCATTATGCCACAAGAGACCCCATCACTGCGTTGAAGAAGTATCTATTTGAAAACAACTTGGCAAACGAAGCAGAGCTGAAGGCCATAGACAAGAAGATTGATGAAATCATTGAAGACTCTGTTGAGTTTGCTGACGCGAGCCCAGTTCCAGCGCGCAATCAACTGCTGGAGAATGTGTTTGCTGATCCGAGGGGATTTGGGATCGGACCCGATGGTAAATACAGATGTGAGGACCCTAAATTTACTGAAGGAACTGCTCAGGTCTAGCCTCCAATTGTAGGTGGAAATCAGCAGCCATAATTGACAGCAGGAACAAGCTTACTCTTATATGTGCTAGTGTTTTGGAGGGATCTTGTTGCCCAGGCAGTTTCAGTGTTACAATTTTTTGTTTTATGTTTCTTTTTTTGTGGGTCTAAATTATTGTTGTTTGTTGGAAACTGTTTGAAATAGCGGTTAAGTTATTGATGCTTGTGTTTTCCTACCAACTCTACTTGTCTTTCAGCGATTCTTTGGTGTATAAACAAAGAAGCTTACCTATATTCTTGACTTTCATTGGCGTGCATAAACGGAAAAGGCAAAAAAAAAAAAAAAAGTAAAGATTTTATAGTAGAGATTTATTCGAACATTGATATACAATATGATAATTGGTGACTAGGTATGTACTGTGGTGTAGAGAACAACTAAACTTAATAATTTAGAAGAGTAAATATCAATAAATGGTAAAGAAAATATAATAGCAGATATAAATAAATAAGAACATTTAAAATTATTGTATTCCCTCCGTCCACTAAAAATATTCTCATTGGTGGACGACACGAGTTTTAATGCACAATTGGTAAAGTAAGAGAGATAATGAGAAAAAGTGATTGCAGTTAGAAAAAGTGGTTGATAAAGTAGGAGAGAGAGGAAGAAAAAGTGGTTGGAGAGATAAAAAGTGGTGGGTCCGACTGATATAAGTTGTAAATAAATTAATATTTAGGGATATTGTATTATGAGAATTTTTCTATAAATGGAATGAGACTATTTTTGGTGGATGGACCAAAATAGAAAAATAAGACTATTTTTAGTAGACAGAGGGAGTATAATTTAAGGATCGGATTTGGAAATACAAAAACTTGTGTTATATTATTTTGAGAGTCAAGATGCCTTAAGAGTATGGCAATTCTTAACTTAAGAATTATTCTGAAGGGATATTTGATTATAAATAAACAAATTTTTAACCAATTTTTGAAACGCATATGAGTTTTAATTTTGATATGACGATATATAGACTTTGACTTTATTATAATTTTTATCAAGAAACTAATATTCTCACCTTTAAAGTTGATGTAGATGTCGAAATTTGCCTACATGTATTTATAGTCTGACGAACAATACTTACGTCATTTGTAATTAAGTTAAACATTGTTATTTGAACAACTTCACGGCTACTTGCAATTAGGGTTCGAAGATTGAAGTCCTTCTAGACTTCTCAGGATTAGTCACTGCGGAGAATGTTTGAAAGATTCACGAGTGAGAGCTCGGAGATGTTATCTACGTCAAATTCATCGTGGTCACAGGAAACCACTTTGTTTAGTTGATTGAACCTTAAGAGATTGTGCGTCTATAGGCATCGGTGGTAGATATATCATGAACAAGTCGAACCTATGGTAGGGCAAATGGGGCAAAGGCCCGAGGTTACCAATTTGAGGGACCCTAATTTTTAAAATAAGCTCATTGTCCATAGACTATTAATTTTAAATTTATTTATAAGAAAAAGAATTATCTCTCTTTATTATTGGAAATAAGGTCATTTTATGAAGTTCTTGAGTTTGTTAAAATTTTAGACTATATCTCAAGATATAAGCTACAATTTTGTACATTGAAAATGAAGTATTGAAATTTTTTGCTTTTTATTGATGACTTTGCTTCTTAAAATGCTAGAATATCTAAATTACTTCAATAATTATTTGATTCTTGTTTTTTGGTTTATTGCACTTTATAGTTAATATTAAAGTTACGCAGTTGTTTAGTCGTGTGTTGTCACCTTTTCATGCATGTTTTAAATTACATATTCATTAATTTAGCTTATTTTAAGTAATTGGATTTTAATTGTATGATCTTGGTTTTAAGGAAATAAGAGAGGAAGAATGGACTCCCAGTCACCGTGGGGCGCCACACTTTGTGCTTCGTCTTGCTGGTGTCGGCACCTATCTAAGATTGGCTGGTAGTTTTAGATAACAGTTTATTGTGAGATATTTTCGAACTTCTTTTTAGGGATATCTGCTTTTAGACTTAAAAAACACCAAAATCTTCTCACTTTTCATCTTTTGTCATGAATTTCATTTTAAATTGAAATCATTTATCATCAAATGATTGAATTGCTACTCTTCTACATTTTAAATTGCAAATTCTATCCATCTTAAATTCGTAGGATAAAATACGTGGATTATGGTTTTATGAAGGTGACTTTGAACTAAATTATATTCTAGGATTCTACGAGATCGGAAATTAGAGTTCTTCATTATTTATGGTGAATTATGCTTTGTCTAATTGAATTGCTCGTCTTTTGATTATCAATTGGCCATTGCTTTTTTTTTTCTTTTCTTTTTTTCTTTTTATAAATATTGAATAAAATTCAGAGATGAATTATGTATCCAATCGTGGTTCAAGTGGAGTTAGACTAAATTGGAAACATAAAGTTTAATAGTTGATTGATTCTAACAGTTTCATTTATTCGGTTCAATGCCTGAATATGAAAGTGAAGTTAGAGCTTATATGTCAAACAACTACTTGAATTGAGTAATTACTTTCATCTACCATTTGCTTTGTTACTCTCAAGAAGGAGAACGCTAGACCCTAGTCTCCAATGTTTTAAAAATTGGATCGGTGAGCGAACCGACAAAATTATCAGTTTATGGTTCAATCGGTCGGATCGGTCAGACCATTGGTCGGATTAGAATACTATAGCAAATATAAATATAAATATATATATATTTGTGTAGTATATACTTAATTATATTTTATCATTCCTTAAGTTTAAATAATATATATTTAAATTTATATATATTTTTATTAATATATATATATATATATATATTATAATTAATATTAAAATTTAATAAATGATAAATATAAATAAATTTTAGTAAATT
>JAYDZE010573579.1:0-11673 GCA_034509125.1 Monilaria moniliformis
GAATCCATAACTTAATTAAATTGATTAGAGAATAAAATTGCATGCTAATCAATTTCGTAAATCTTAAAATTAGCAATATTGAAACTTAAAATTAGGACTTTAACCGGTTAGGAACCGGTTATCGGTTATAACCGGTAACCGGCCGGTTATAACCGATAACCGGTTTCACCCAAAATCACTAACCGGAACCGCACCGATATATCTTTATACGGTTATTCGGTTAACCGATAACCGGCCGGGTCCGGTCCGATTATCGGTTAAATCGGTAACCAGTAACCAATTAAGCAGCCCTACTATCAAGTTTAGGATAATAATTATATAACAATTTATAATTAATTTCACTAACATGAAAGCATTCTCTCGAAATATGATTAGCCAATCAACTGCAATAAATCATAATTATATATTAATACTTTGTAAAATCTTTTTAAGAAAATAGAAATATATGTGCCAAATTAGTGTCAGCTCTTTCTAACTACTTTGAGATTGGTCTAAACTTTGTTAGATTCCATCAAATTAAATTAATAACATAAGTAAGATCAGTGACCTTAGATCACACCAATTTTTTAATTGCATCTATATATTACAATCATAAAATTTTTTATTAAGTCCCTTTTGAAGGATTTGTACCTAGCATAATATACTTATCTTTTTTCTTACAGATGTCCATACAATATTACATGTTATTCCCCTACTGCAATTTATAATTTAAAAATTATCTAATTATTTAATTTCGGTTTCTAACCGGTTATCGGTTATAACCAAGAACCGGCCGGTTATAACCGATAATCGGAAACACCTAAATCCTTATAATCGAAACCGAACCGATTCTCAACTAACCGATAACTGCTGGTTTCGGTTGGGTTATCTGTTATAACCGATAACCGAAAATTGATTAAGCAGCCCTAATTACGAGACCCAACGGATCAAAATCGATCTTAATTCGGATATAGAAAATGATTTCACCCTAATACACTCCTCTATATATATATATATGTATTATACTACTATCCTTTAATTAAATGTACGACAGGGATAGGTAAATCAATTTCGTAAGACAGACTATTTCATTGTAGTAATAGACTAGGATGAATTCTAACCATAAAATATATATTATATGACAGTATTTACTGTATATAAAGTATGAAAAGTTGCGATTATCAGATTATACCATATGATAAGAAACGGGTAGAAAAACGACATAATTTAGATGGAGATTCCTTTACACACAAGCATCATGCCCCTGACTATTTTTGTTTTAAAATTCAATTTGGAATCTGTATTTAAATATTATCTTTACGGACCTACACTTTATTTATATCTTAACTTTATAAATATATTTTTTTATATCAAAAAGTCACATATTTTCTATTTAATGATTTTCTTAATAATATCATTTGTTCACTAAAAACACATTCATCAATTTTTTTTTTTAAACTTGTAAATATCAAATATTATATACTCATTATGAACGGATACTTTATATGGTAATATTTATCATATAGTATATAACTATATGATTCTTTGTGCAAATATTAGTGCCTAGGCAAAAAAGTTATTATTTAATTTCTTTCTATATATTCTCTTTATTATTAGTATTATTTATATTTTCTACTGCGTAAGTTGGGGATTACTACTGCGTTAACAATGGCGACGAGCATGATGCATTGCCTTACCTCACGATAGTCTCAGGTCCCCGTATGCACCCTCCCCTACCCCTATCCCTACCATCCCCCGGGGTTTAACAAAACGGAAAAAGTTTATGTATTAAAGCTTTACAACTACTGGCAAAAGGCTAGCAATATCCGCTATTCCAGTTACGGAGCCTGTGATTCTCCTTGATTTCCTGTTCCAGACGACATGCAAGTTTAGAGAGAGAAAATGGATAACTTCATTGGCAGATACGAGATTGAGTCGTTCAGGAACGAGCTATCCGAGATAGGCAGAAGCTTGAGATCATCATTCCGGCGTCACTCATCGAGCTTTCGCAACGATTCCGCGTTGAGCTCTGTCATCGCCGATGAAGTAGTCTCTCAGTGGGCAGAAATTGATAGATTGCCAACGTATGATCGGTTGAGATCTTCGCTCTTCGATGAAACTGGCGGCAGCGGAGATGGAGCCGGAGACAAAAAGGTGGTTGATGTCACGAAGCTTGGCGCGCCGGAGCGGCACATGTTCATCGAGAAGCTTATCAAACACATTGAGCACGATAATCTTCGTCTTCTGCAGAAAATCAGGAAAAGAATGGATAGGTAACATTTTTGTTTGTCAAATTGTGCTCTGATGTTACTAATTGGATCGTATCTATTGCTGAAGGTGATTGATCGATGAAGTCAATGTCTTAAGATTTTAAAATTTTGGTGCAGAGTTGGCGTGAAACAGCCTACTATTGAGGTTAGATATACTAACTTGTGTGTAGCTGCCGAGTGTGAGGTTGTTGATGGGAAGCCCCTTCCCACACTTTGGAACTCCTTCAAAAGTTTGGTTTTGGTAAGTTTGCACACTTTGGAACTCCTTCAAAAGTTTGGTTTTGGTAAGTTTGCTTAAATTTTATTTTAAATGAAAAAAAGAACAATTTGTTCGTGATTGCCAGTCTAAACACTTTATTAGTTCTTGTCACATATTAAGTTTCGCTCCGCTACCAATTGAAAAGCAGGATTATTATCTATTAGGCTAAATAGTCAATAATATCTGAAACTATCACCTTTTTTCAATTATATCATAAACTATCGACTTTGACTAACTACCCAAGCTACGGAAAGCTATGCAAATCTATCCCTGAAAAAAGTTTTAGTGTGCATGAAATTTGAGTAAGATCGTCGTGAACTTGATGCGGACAAAAACAAAAATGTTCGGGGAAATACCAACCATTCTAATCAGCTCTCAGGTACTGCAAAAGTTATCCGGGGATAGAATTGTATAGTTCCATGTAGTATGAGTATTAATTAGTCAAGGTCGATAGTTCATGACAGAGTTGAAAAAATGATGATTGTTTGAGATATAGTATTTGACTATTTAGCCTAGCTATTATGAACAATGAAACCACATGAATATTAGGCCTACTGCCAAGTCTTCATGTTGTCCTGAGCTTCTACCTGTGATATTCTGCAATACTGCATCTGAATATTCATATTCCTTTCAAAAAATGCTAAAGTTATTGCCATGTTTGCTGAAGCACGTTCAGTCAATTTTAGGCTTTTTATGTGCTTTGGATGTTTCATATCTTCTACATCAAAATCAGAAAAGCAAACCATCAGTTTTTCTACTCACATATACTGTAATTAAAAATGTCCAATTTTCCTTTGTAGGATGTCACCAGGCTTCCCTGTCTGCCAACACAAGAGGCCCATGTGGAAATCATAAAGGATGTCAGTGGCATCATCGAGCCTGGAAGGTGAACTGAAAATGCTTTTCATGCCGTCACATGTTACTAAGATTCTGAGTGATTCTTTCTTGCTTTTCTCTACAGATGCTTCTTTCGAGCTCTACTTAATATATTCGTCATTGGTTTATCAGTCCATTGAGTCTTACCCTATGCATTTCAGTTTGAATAATCTTGTTACAGGGTCCTTCAATATGCTTGAACTAAAATATTGAATATGTCAGTTTATAAATCGAATCACGTTATACAGATAGCACAGAAGCTCTACCTGATATATCCCTTTCCTTTTCGATCATCAATAGCTGTAAACAGTCATAAATGGTTCACTTATTGTATGCCATTATTTTGTTGTGTGACATATACTAGTGATGTTTGGAATCTTACACTTTTTGTCTTGCTATAGCAAAACTATCCATACCTGTTATTAGCAACTTCAAGATTCCCAATACAGTCTCTATGTTAACTCCTCTCAAACTCAACAAGGAGTGTCCATTCATCTTGAGATTGCATGATTAAACCATATGCTGATAACAGACTCTTATGCAGCAATACGCATGCGAAAGAAATATATTCTTGATAATTTCTGATAGACAAAGAGAATCTCAGAATCTCATTCATTATCGTCTAGGACTTATGTGGTGCTAAGAATGCTGCCATCACTATCATTTAGAATGAAGTTATAAACTATCTGCTAAAATTTTCCACAATATCATCTCAGTGACAGAGGCAAACATTCAGATATATTCATTACAGTTGTTGGTTAAGGTAATCTTGCTAAGTTAAGTTCTGGTCCTCCATATCTAATGTTGGACTCATTTAATTACAGAATGACTCTATTACTTGGTCCTCCAGGATGCGGAAAGACTACCCTTTTGAAAGCCTTAACAGGAAATTTAAACAAATCGCTCAAGGTAATTTTACTTACTTTTTCCTCCTAACTTTAAGGAACAAGAGATGTTTGAAAGATAAGGTCCAAAAAGAAGGAGAATGTGTAGCTTCTTTTTCTCGTGATGTTTGAAATAAATGTTCTGCACTTCTCCTTTTAGAATGTGGAGTTGGCAAAATCTTTTAATGTGAAATCGCACAAAAATTCAGGAAGAAGTTCACTCTTTGTTTGTGTCATTTCTAATTATATCGAAGAGTTAGCGGCGGGCCAGCCGAAAATCAAAGTTTATCAGAAGCCTGGTCTAAAATTCCTGAAAAATTAGCTTTTTATGATTATATTGGCAATAATCCGGAAAAAGGAAGATAATTCAGGGCAGGCTCAATGGATAACGTAGATGGAATAGCGGTAGGATGGTTAGGACATCCTATCTTTAGAGATAAAGAAGGGCGTGAGCTTTTCGTACGTCATATGCCCACCTTTTTGAAACATTTCCTGTGGCAATGATGTTCTCAAGAAGAATCATAACTGATGCCAATATTGTCTGGTACTAGCTGTTATAGATAACATGTAAGAATGTTTATTCTGCTACAACAGGTTTCTGGAGATATCTCTTACAATGGATATAAACTTGATGAGTTTGTACCTCAGAAAACATCAGCTTATATAAGCCAAGATGATTTGCATATTCCTGAAATGACTGTACGGGAAACACTAGATTTTTCAGCTCGCTGTCAGGGTATTGGTAGCAGAGCAGGTATGCTATTTAAATGAGGAAACTCAGATTTCATTTTGAAACTATTTGTTACTAAAGGTGTGATATGCTGTTTTCTTCTAAAGAAATTATGGCTGAGGTTAGCAGAAAGGAGAAAGAAGCCAAAATTGTTCCTGATCCAGAAGTGGATACTTACATGAAGGTACATAATATGAGCTCATATTGCAACTTTCCTTGATTTGTTAACTGGACCTTGATATCAATCTTCAAAGTGAACTGTTCAGGGTACCTCCTTTCTATTGGACCATTATACCACCTTAAATTCTAAGACCCGGAAAGAAATATTAAAAATGCAAGTCTAGAAAAATTAAGAATGTGAGCTCAAAATCTACCCAAGATCATTGCTCCGAAACACCAATACTGGATAACATTCCAGTTTACAACATTTTCATATAGAATCTTTTGATCTATCTTTGAGTTTTTAGGTTACATGTTGCTATGTCCTGATATCTGCATCATTGTGCAGGCAATTTCCGTTGAAGGACAAAGGACTTCTCTTCAGACAAGCTACATTTTGAAAGTATTTTTGGTCTAGCATTAGTAATTTATCTTTTTTGGATATCTTTATTGGTGCACTTGTGTTTGACAGTTTTCATATTCTTAGATTCTTGGTCTTGATATCTGTGCTGATACACTCTTTGGAGATGCCATGAGAAGAGGAATATCTGGTGGCCAGAAGAAGAGATTTACTACAGGTAAATTTGATGCCAAAGATTTGTATCTTTTCTCTGATAACAAACGATGTTCAACAATTATCTCAAAATTGAGAACTTTTGTTGTAACCTTACAATTAGGTATTGCTGCATACATATTTCCTTAGTTAAGATGAACAGTAACATGCAGGTGAGATGATAGTTGGACCAACGAAAGCCTTATTTATGGATGAAATCTCGAACGGTCTAGACAGCTCAACCACATATCAGATAGTTTGTTGTCTTCAACAACTTGCACACATCTCAGATGCTACAATACTTGTTTCTCTTCTCCAGCCTGCACCAGAAACATTTGATCTCTTTGATGAAGTGATTTTGATGGGTGAGGGAAAGATTCTCTATCATGGACCTCGAAGTGATGTCTTAGAGTTCTTTAGAAGTTGCGGATTTGGGTGCCCTGAGAGGAAAGGAGTGGCTGATTTTCTCCAGGAGGTAAGTGCATCAGAAAGTGCAACAAAAGTTTAACTTTTGCCTTCTACGACAAGATAAATTAAACTATTGACTGGTTTTCCCAGGTTATTTCTAAGAAAGATCAAGAACAATACTGGCGGGAGACACAACAGCCTTATACTTATGTGTCAGTTGATATGTTTGCGAGGAAATTTAAGGATTCTGTACATGGAAAGAAGCTTACTAAGAAACTTTCTGTACCATTTGATAAGTCGAATAGCCACAAGAGTGCTATTAGTTTTAGTGTGTATTCTCTATCCAAATGGAGTCTTTTCAGAGCTTGTATGTCGAGAGAGTTTCTTCTAATGAAACGAAATACTTTTGTGTATGTTTTCAAATCAGCTCAGGTTAGCCAAACTTATTTTCTGATTTTTCCTCTCTTCAAGTGCACTAACAGTATCAATTTGCACTTTCTGTCCCTTAACGGCTGTTAACTTTGTGAAGTATCACTCATTTGCAGCTTGTCTTCATTGCTACTGTAACAATGACAGTATTCCTCAGGACGCAAATGCATGTTGATCTTGTCCATGCAAGTGATTACTTGGGAGCTCTGTTTTATACTCTCGTTATTCTTCTTATTGATGGAATGCCAGAGCTCTCCATGACTATAGCAAGGCTTCCAGTTTTCTACAAACAGAGGGACTTGAACTTTTACCCTGCATGGGCATATGCGATTCCAGCAACCATCCTGAATATTCCTATGTCATTGTTGGAAGCCCTAGTCTGGACATGCCTTACTTATTATGTTATTGGTTTTAGCCCTGAGGCAGGGAGGTTAGTAGCAGATGAAACGCTTAAAATTCAAACCTTCTGCTTAATTGTCTTGGAGCATGCTTGTCTTTGATTCATAGGAGATGATGTCCAGCTTAGCATCAGTAAACAGCTCGTCAAGATTAATGCTTCATATTAAGCTAGCAATAATGATCCTCACTGTTTTACAGGTTCTTTCGCCAGCTGATTTTAGTTTTTGCTGTGCACTTTACCTCATCATCTATGTTCCGATTCCTGGCATCTCTCTTCCAGACTGTAGTTGCATCTACAACAGCTGGAAGTTTAGCCATATTGTTTGTGATGTTATTCAGTGGCTTTATAATCCCACGATGTGAGTAATTTCTTAAGTCATACTAATTTAGTATCCTTCATGCATTTATTAGTCGCATATTATTACCTCAAAACACAATGTTCTGAAGAAATGGCTTTTGCAGCATCTATGCCAGTTTGGTTGAAGTGGGCATTTTGGGTTTCTCCTCTGTCATATGGGGAGATAGGCCTTTCGTCCAATGAGTTTCTTGCTCCGAGATGGAAAAAGGTGGGTGCTTTGTGCGCGTGTGAACTTCAAAGTTCTGGCCAAGCAATATATTATTATGATCTAAAACTCTCAACGTGATATATAATCAAATTCTGACTATCTACCTTAATGATGTCCAGTGTTTCATATTCCTACATTTAAGATCAGCTCATGCAAATTGTTATGTACTATCTTTGTAGGATCTTACTGGAAATACAACCATAGGACACCAAACACTTGCAAACCGTGGGTTAGACTTTGGTGAAGATCTCTTTTGGGTATCAGTAGGTGCCCTTATCGGGTTAACACTGCTCTTCAACCTTGGTTTTGCATTGGCATTGAGTTACTTAAAATGTAAGAACATTGCTTAAACATTACAAATGCATGCATGATCTGCATACTGTACTAATGAATTCCAAACGCACCAGCTGCTGGTTCTCGTGCTATTATTTCAAACGACCAACTTTCAGAGCTAAAAGGTAGTAAAGAACTGGATAGAAAAGCTAATACTGAAGAGCAATCCAAAGTTTCTCCTCCTAGAACCAGTGAAAATTCTCATGGAGGTTAGGCATTTTCCCCTTTACCTATATCATAAAAGTACATTACTCAGAATTGGCAAGACTAACGGGTTGTTGTTTTTTTCACTGGTTGATGATTTATTTATGCAGACAGAATGGCTTTACCCTTTCAACCCCTAAGTATGGTATTCCAAGATGTGCAGTACTATGTGGAAACCCCCATGGTAAATCTGGAAACCAATTATCAGGGAATTTCCTTTCATCAGATATCACGAGATACTAAACTAACTGCTGTATTTTGTTCTCTGCTTCCTTTTAGGCCATGAAGGACCACGGTTACACTCAAAAAAGGCTTCAGATCCTTTGTGATATCACTGGTGCATTCAGGCCTGGTGTTCTCACAGCACTCATGGGTGTCAGTGGGGCTGGGAAAACGACGCTTCTAGACGTACTTTCTGGCAGGAAAACTAGTGGCATCATTGAAGGAGAAATAAAAATTGGAGGGTATCCTAAAGTCCAAAGTACATTTTCTCGGATTTCAGGTTACTGCGAACAAACTGATATACATTCTCCACAAATTACTGTGCAAGAATCAGTTACTTTTTCAGCTTGGCTACGTCTTGATCCACATATTGAGGCAAAGACAAAATATGTATGATAGCATGTCCTGAAGCTTCAAAATTTCGAGTTTTAGTAGCAATTTTCCCATCAGTATAATAATATAATTTTGTTTTGAAATCTAATAGGAATTTGTCAAAGAAGTCCTTGAAACCATTGAGCTTGACAGCATCCAAGATTCATTAGTGGGCTTGCCGGGTGTTGATGGTCTGTCAACTGAGCAAAGGAAGCGGCTAACAATAGCTGTGGAACTAGTTGCTAATCCCTCCATTATCTTTATGGATGAACCTACGACTGGACTGGATGCCAGAGCAGCAGCAATTGTTATGCGGGCAGTGAGGAACGTGGCAAATACCGGAAGAACCATTGTGTGCACCATTCACCAACCGAGTATTGACATTTTTGAAGCATTTGATGAGGTAAACAACAATGTACATCTTAGTTGGTTATCTCTAGTTAGTGTGATAATCTTGTTTACTTGCTAATACATCATTGTTACTTCTAGTTAGTACTATTGAAAGCTGGAGGTCGCATGATCTACTGTGGGCCATTAGGTCATCAGTCTTCTGAAGTGATTGAATATTTTGAGGTGTGTCCTCTTGTTTTTTGAACTCAATGGATGTGTCTTTCTTAGCAGAAAATCCTATATTGACTTTATGGTTTCAATTTTCTTAAAGGCAATCCCTGGTGTGGAAAAAATCAGAGATAACTACAATCCAGCAGCGTGGATGTTGGAAGTCACTTCCACTTCCTCAGAAGCTGAACTTGGCGTAGACTTCGCTGAGATTTACAAGAATTCCAGTTTGCATGAGTAAGACCATCATGAATAACATCTTTTAATGTAGCTTCAATGAAGCTAGTCATGCATATTTTTATCCTATATTGTGATAGCTCAATCTGAGATTCCCTCTTTTATTCAATTATCTTGTTTTATACTCCTTACATCAACTCATCAGGTATATTCTTTTCTCTCTATTTTTTTTTTTTGGCTGAAGGAGTAACAAAGAGCTTGCTAATAAGCTCAGCATACCACCTGCTGGATCGAAAGATCTGCATTTCTCAACCCGCTATCCGCAAAATGGTTGGGAGCAATTCAAAGCTTGCCTCTGGAAGCAGCACTGGTCTTACTGGAGGAGTCCTAAGTACAACGTGATGCGCTCGATTCATATGATATTTGCAGCTTTTCTTTTTGGCTTGGTGTTCTGGGATCAAGGCAAAAAAGTGTAAGCTCTTGCAATACTATACTGGACAAAACTTGATACATTTCTGCAATCTTCAAACATTTTGGTGGAATTGAAACTAATATTAGAAACTTATTCTTGACATTATGAGTTCTAGAGTTCAGAGTTTGCTGTCTGTTTTTTTGGCTTGACTTTTTATAGGTGAATCTACATTCCTCTCACAGGAAAACTAGTCATGCCTGAAATCTAAATTTCTTTACGCACCTATCCCTTCACATAAATATTTCTTTAACATCTTTTGGCTTCTGTGTCAACAGACATAATCAGCAGAGTCTATTCACTCTTCTGGGCTCAATGTACGCCTCCACACTATTTTGTGGTATAAACAACTCCTCTTCAGTTCTGCCATATGTTAGCACGGAGCGAACTGTTCTCTACAGAGAAAAGTTCGCTGGAATGTATGCTTCGTGGGCTTACTCAGCCGCGCAGGTATGCTGCTTGCCATGCCAAATGTGACACAACATTATTCAATCTTGTATACATTTATTACCAAAATCAAAGATACAATACTAGTCTTGTCTGATGAGTACTGATTTTTCCAGGTCATTGTCGAGATTCCATATCTCTTTGCACAATCAGTTGCATTCACGGTCATCACATATCCGATGATCGGATACTATTGGACTGCGTACAAGGTGTTTTTCTACTTCTACACCATGTTCTGCACGCTGCTATACTTCACTTACCTCGGAATGGTGCTGATTGCCATAACACCAAGCTTTCCAGTGGCTGCCATTTCGCAGTCGGCCTTTTACACCATGTTCAATCTGTTTGCTGGATTCTTGGTCCCTCAGCCGGTTAGTTTGTTACATACTTCTCTCTCTACAAGCAAGCTTGATTTTGTTCGTGTGAGTGATGGAATTAACTGTTTTTTGCAGCAAATTCCGAGGTGGTGGATCTGGTTTTATTATATGGTTCCGACTTCGTGGTCGTTGAACGGCATGCTTACATCACAATTTGGTGACATAGAAGAGAAGATCTTGGTGTTTGGAGAGACCAAAATGGTAGCAGCCTTTGTGAGAGATTATTTTGGATATCAACACCGTCTTCTACCTCTTGTTGCTGTCATGTTGTTGTTCTACCCTATTCTTTTTGCTTCCCTTTTTGGACTTTGTATTTCCAAGTTGAACTTTCAAAGGAGGTAATGCGTCTGATTTGTGTCATAAGTTAATGTAACAAATTCATCTGTCATGTATTAATATATAAATTAGTTCTTTAATTAATGGCAATTTAAATAGAATATAAAATTCATCGATGTATTCCTCCCCACCTCAGTGCATTTTTAAAAGACACCTCCTAGAGTATTTCAAACAAGGTTATAATCTGAACTTTGAGTGAAGTTCATTTTATAGTCTTAATTATCGAAAATATTTTAAATAATTTAAACTTTGGTCCATAGTTTGATTTATGGCCCGAAGTCATTTTCCGGCACCGGATATGCATATATGACGGTCAACTTTATTTTAATGTAGTAGTACCACTAAATTATAATGCTCATGTTATATCGTTTTCTATTATTAGAAAGATAACGCAAGATTGATTAGTTTGCAGTCTGCTCGTAACAAGGAACAATGACATTCCTCTTCTCCGGGGAAAAGGAAAAGCACTTTTTTATTAAATTAAATATAGGAGTCAAGTTACACATGCCCTACTGGTGAATATGCATGCAAACAGTGGCGAAGCCAGGATTTTGGCACTGGGGGGCTCAAAATTACCCTGCACCAACATGAGCGAGTTCACCTGCAAAATATAGCCAATGCAAGCTTCTTAGATAAAAGAAATATGAAAACAAACTTGAAACAACT
>JAYDZE010573590.1:0-11673 GCA_034509125.1 Monilaria moniliformis
ACCCTTGCATTGCATTCACATCTCTTAGAAGTACGTCTCCGTTTGTTGAGAAACCCTTCTCGTGCATTCATGCCGTCAAGCGCGTCGGTCCTCTTTTTCCCCTCCCTACTACATACTACATAGAGCCACGTAATGGTTTGCCGAACGGATTTGGACCCATTTTTTCGTGTGTCAAATCCAACCTCGGATGCATAATTTCGATAAAAAGATATAGCATCGTCCAATGTGTTAAATCTTTGGCCGACAAATGGTTTCGACTCCTTTTTGCAGTCTGGTACATAGACAACTATAGTGAATGCAGCTTTAGTTAGACATTAAAACACATTAATAAAAAATTATATCAATACAGATAAAAATCAGTAGTTCGGAATGATGATATCATTATCCATATTTTCTCTATAACAATTATAATTACTTTCACAGTTATTGTGTGAATCTATAATTATGCCATTATATGTTGTGTTATTTCTCATTATATATCATATTTCATAACAGAATACAAGTGACTATACGACCTCTTATATGTGATTCAATCGCTACATAAACAAATTGTTCACCTTCAAAATCATTATATAGCAAATCATAAATCATTATGCAGCAGAAAAATAGATCATTAAAAGTATGTATGGTATCATAGTCCATGTTTTCAGTTATGAATTCGATTATGGGTCGTCAGTACATTATAGCAGTATTATGACTCTGTGGCCGACTGTTTAACAAGTGATAATAACAAAACAGTTAAGCACGCCGTTGATGAGGATTGAATTCATTACCTTCTGAATTTTTCTCATACTCCATCGCAGGGTTCTCCATTACTGCACAGTTGTCGTTGATGAACAAGGTAAACTGTGTAATGGTATTACGTGAATTGTGATTAGTTTATATAATAATCTGAAACAGAATATAATCAAATACGTGAATTGTGATTAGTTTATATAATAATCTTAGAGAGAATATAATCATAATCTTAGAGAGAATATATATGGATCATGATTTAGATTAAATCAGAACCTTGAGCCGATTCTGAATTTTAGCCGATGGGAATAGATTTCTGAGATTTGTTTATGGTCATTACCAAAACAGTGTATATATCTTGATGAAACATATCCCCCAAAACTAGGGATCCCAATCCATAGACGATTTTTGGCTTTCCTAAACTACCCTTATCATTAATAAAAATATAAATAAAAATTACACGTGTCAATATTTCCATCCGTAGGATATGCGAATCCAGCGGTTACTATTAGTTCTGTTTTCTGCATTAATATTTGGTTCATATTTGAATACACCTCTATATATAGGGATATATATATATATATATGCATATACTTAAATTTAGGAATAAAGTTAAAATAACAAGATATATTATATACCTATATGACCAGACATGCGCATAACAACCAACAAAGTTTGTTAATGTAAAACACATCACGTACATATATACAAAGCTATCCAAATTGCAAATTAGAGTTATGAATTATTATATTTGTATTTATTTATTTTAAATATATACGTTAGAGGGGTTGGGGTGTGTCAATCTTTCAGCAGGTTCCTTATAGAAGAAAATTGAGCTCTCAACCTAGATAGACATAGACAATGTCGATCCAAGGTTCGCGCCTATCTTTGCCGACTGATGACACTGGTATGGTATAACACTGAAATGGATTACAGTGAGATACAAACTTCGATGCTGTGTAAATAAAGTACAAGATCTCGGTGATTGATTATTTCTTAATCTATATAAGTAACATTGAGCATACGATGTTAGTTTTGCACTGCTTTGATTTATCAATAGGTGCGAGTTTTCATAACTCAAAGTAATTGATGATATCTTGGGCAGTTAATTAATATCTAGTTTGTACTTGGATTGTTATTATATAGAATCGTGTCTCATGAGGACCCGGGTTGATAATATCCCCATGAAATGTTCGAAAGAGGAATTTATTATACAAATATGCATACTTGGAATTTATTCCAGTATAATAAGTAATGTTTTAAACTAGACTACTCTTGAAAATAGAAATTGATTAATTAGAGCTAGCAGCAACTTTTAATTTATTAATGGATATTGGATAACTTAAATATGAAAAATAATAAATTAAATAATATTCATAATACGGATGAGGACGGATAGTACAATATTAATTATATAGTGAAATGAATCAATATTAATGGACTTAATTTAAGTTGTGCTCAACTTAAAAAATTAAGCCCATTACGAGTCTTCATCGTAATCCTCCATGAAATCTTTGACCTAGTCATCACCCCTATAAATGAGGGGGTGGATGATTAATTCAAATTGTAGAAGGGATAAGCTAGAAAATTATAAGGTAGAATTGTTGTGGAAGAGTGGTGGGAGTTACAAGTCATCTACTATAATTAATCAGCAAGAATATAATTAATCAACAAAAAGATTTTGCTAAATAAGGTAAAAATCTAAAAGGATAAGTGTCATTTAAATCATAACTCTGCGTTGAGTTATGGTCAATCCCATATCTTTTAAAACCGGTAAATAAATTCATAACTTTTCATGTTTTCTCTACTATCCCGCATAATCGAAATTTCGATGAAATTGATGGTGATGTGGCAGTCGGAATTTCTGAGTTGACAAAACGTCCGTTTTTCAAAACGACGTCGTCAAGGCTAATTTAAGGCATAAATGTCATTTAAATCATAACTTTTCGTTGACTTCTGATCTATCCCATAACTTTTGAAATTGAAACATAAAATCATAACTTTTGAAGTGTTTGTGAACTAAATTTTAGGTCTTTTTTCTTAATTTCATTTTTTGTTCGATTTTGCGTCGGGTATTTGGGGATTGGGGTATTCATCTTCGAATTGGGTATTTGAGAGATTAGGGTATTCTTCTTCGAATTCGCAGCGACGAGCAGCACCGACGTGGAGGCCGGTTTCGCGAAATTGCAAGGCGAGTATGAACATTAGCCACAATTCCAAGAAATCGTCTGTGGACGTCGATCTCTCGTCTCTTGGCGGCAAGATGAACACCAACTACCACCATGCCCGCATCTTCTACGACTTCCAACGCCGCCGCTTTGCACTCGAGGTGCTCAGCAAGAACGACTGCTTCGTCGAACGCGTCATCCACCACGCGGTAAATTTTCCGAATTGAGGTCCGGAGCAGGAATATCCTCTGCTGGCGTAATTGGAGAGATAAAGAGAGGCAGTGGAGAGGAAAGTTGGAGAGACGGGACTAGGGGTTGGGTGGGGGGGTTTAAAAAAAAAGAAAAGAAAGAAAAAATCTTTATTTTACTGAAACGGCGTCGTTTTGAGCATTACCAAACAACGTCGTTTTGTTTACCAGATGTTTTGACCACATTGGAAATTCCGACTGTCATATCACCATCGATTTTACCGGAATTTGCACGGGTGGAACAATTGAGAAATATAGTAAAGTCATGGTTTTATTAGCAGGATTTATAAATTATGAAATTAACCAGAAATTAACACAAAATTATAATTTATATGACAGTTATGGACAATTAAGAAAATATGAAAAGTTATGATTTTATTTTCTGGTTTCAAAAGTTATGAAATTAACCAGAAATCAAAGCAAAATTATGATTTAAATAGCAATTATTCCAATAAAGATAGCAAAATTTGAAGAATATAATACTTACGAATCAAGTGGTGACCTCCTTTGAATATGAAAAAAAAAAAAAAAAAAGCCGAAGCCGCATTTCTGATGTCTATGCACTCCCCAACTGAAAAATAAAAAATTATGTTGAAAACCATTCAGAATAAGCAAAGTTTATAATGTGTACCATGAGTTTGAGCTGAAAAATAATAGTGAGATTGGTTATTCTAATGCTACATTTTTCTGGATTGTGAAAGAGCAAACATACATGCAACAATTTACACCTGTCAAAAGTGGTAAAGAAAATTCCACAATTTTACTACTGTAAAACCCATTCCGCAAACTGCATTTCCTTCCAACTCCCCAATATCATTTACTTGAAAACTGGATGCTAAGTGACAATGACTTTATTTTGAATCCAAGACAGTTATTCAAGTTCTTATATCTATTGGATAGCATCATAACCAAAGCACATAAAAGGAGAACAAGATCTAGCATTTTTGACGATGAAATAACATTTGCTTGACATTCAGAAATACATATAGCACTCTCAACTCTCAAGACTCTCAACAAGTTGTAATCAGAGCATCCCAAGAAATTCATGGAGTAGAAACACTACTAAATCCACGGATCGACTCAAGAACAACTCAATCCAAAGATTCTGAACAACCAGACCAACAAATACAATAGCATGACAACACAAAAGATAATGGACTGACCCCTGAAGACAACAATCAATCCAGCACGCTTAATGTGAACAGAACAAAGAAAGAAAGAATCCGTCTAACAATGGAGTACTTCAAAATACTCCTTCAATTTAAGCAATTTTGATTGAATGAAACTCACGAATAACTATAATATATGACTCCATTGACAAAGAAGGACGAAACCACTCAGCAAAACATTCACAAACATTCCCTTCAATTTCGAGAATGTTGAGCAAAGGCAGGATAGCTATAAGAAAAGCCACAAAGGACCATATCATAATAATACATGAACAAAGTAGGAAGATAGTACATTCATAAAAACATTCTATGGGTTCAGGCTTCTCAATATTTGGAGCTTCTTGAATTGAACTAAGGTTATCTAACAAAACAAACTCTCATTACACAAGCAATTTCTATTTTCCAGCAATGCACAATCACAAGTTCCAGATTAACAAAGCAGGCGAACCCATGTTAGATATTAAAGGGGCTATCGCTAAAAAGACAAAGGAAAGAAACGTCAAAGATTCAAGTTACAGTCGAAATTCGAATAGTTAAGAGAGCTAAATATAAATACCGCTCCAAGATAGTGCCATCTACAATCTCATTTTATGACAAGGAAGAATCAATCAAAAATAAAGCAGCAAAAGACCTTCAACATCCAATCCATTCCTCAGCTGGACTTAGGATCAGGCATTGGGAACAAGCCGGCGCCAGCAGCTCCACGCGGTGGCGAGAATCCCAAAAACTTCTGCAAATTGGTTCTAATGCTAATCGAACACAAGAAGTACAAAAACGCCATCGAACAATCCGTCATATCATCACCCGCCAATCCCCTGTGGCTCATCTTCTGCACTAATTTGATCGGAACAAACGGAATTTTGGCGACCGGTTTCCCCTCAAACAAACTGTTGAGCAATCCGAAGACCATGAACAAAACTAGGGCAACAACGCCGCCCGATTTGAACTTGAACATGGACAGATCGCGGCTGGATTCCTTCAGGGAGGTCTCGACGCGGTCGATTTTCTTGGTTTTAGACGTCTTTTTGAGGAGGTTCGCGGAGGCGGAGTTGGCGTCCGTCGTCTTCATGGTCTCGAGCTTTTTGGAGGCTTTGTCGATGGTGGATTTGAGGGATTTGTAGGAAGCGGTGCGGTAGATGAGCAGCCATGAGATGGCCTCGCAGACGACGGCGGTGCAGAAGGAAATTCCGACGACGGTGAGGCTGTCGGAGTATTTGAGGCCGGAAAATAGGGCTGACGTCATCGCGATGAGGAGAATAGCGAGTGATGTGGGATCTGAATCTGGTGGATGCTGCTCAGATAGGACTACTGAGTTTGAGATATGCTGCAAAAAAGTTTTATTTCTTACCAAAAAAAGTTTTATTTCTTACCATACCTTGAGCGACTCTAATTCCGTCCATAAATTTATTAACGGCCCGTTTGATAATTAGGTTAGGCCAGCAGCAACCGCGAGCCAAAGGCTCCAGCGTTGGCCGCGACTTCTCGCCCGTTGCTGCCCGTCATGCGCCGGTGAGTCAGACTCGCGCCTCCCGACCAATGAGAGCGCGAATGTGCTTCACCGCAAGACGTGCGAATGAGTCAAATCCGATCCACTTTTAATTTTTATTAATTAAATATTTTTTTTAGATAGCTGTTGATTCGACTTTTAATTTAATGTTTGTTGAACGGCTATTTTTATTTTTTATTTTTTATTTCTTATTTCTATAAATATCACAATCCACTCCACTTTATTTCTAACACAACAATATCTCTTATTCCTTTATATAATTCCTTACATTTCTTTGTAATTCCTTCCATTTCTCATTTGTTCCATTCTCAATATCATCAATCCATTCGGCAACGACAATGGGTCCGAATATCCTTTACCGGTGGACAATCTTCTTCGAATAGTTCGCAACGCCAGCGAGCTTGTGATACGTGCGTTGGAGGAAATTGAGAAGACTAATCAACCACGCCCAATGACGTACGTGCACCGGGAGAGAGAAAAGGCTGACGCACGTCGCGTCGCAAATTATTTCTCAGAAAATCCGCGATGGGGTCCGACCAATTTCCTTCGGCGGTTCCGTATGCGCATGTCATTGTTCATGCGCATAGCATCCACGTTGGCAGCGCGTGAACAATTCTTCCAGCAACTGTCGGACGACACCGAACGTCAAGGTCTGTCCACGCTTCTCAAATGCACATCAGCCATCCTACAATTGGCGATTGGGGGATGTCCGGATCAATTCGACGAATATTTGCATGTCACCGAAACGACGGGCCAAAAATGTTTGGAAAAGTTCTGCAAATGAATTCAGAGTGCATTCGGCCCGGAATATCAGAGAAGGCCTACTGCCCAAGCCTCCAACTCGGAAGCATCGACTGCATGCATTGGGAATGGAAGAATTGTCCGACTGCATGGAGGGGTGCATACACAAGCGGACATAAGGGTACTCATTCGACTATCGTGCTTGAAGCAGTGGCTGACCAACGACTTTGGATATAGAATGTTTTATTTGGTGTCGCTGGCTCCAACAACGACATCAACGTACTCAACCACTTCAACGTTAGCGATGTCTTGAGTGGAAGGCCGGCAGCAATACAATTTGTCGCCAATGGTCATCAATACTACATGGGTTATAATCTGGCCGATGGCATCTACTCGAGATGGCCAACCTTCGTGAAGAGCATCTCTTGTCCCATCGGCCCAAAAATGAGTTCGTTTTGCCCAGAAATAAGAGGCGGTGCGAAAGGATGTCGAACGAGCATTCGACATGCTTCAAGCGCGGTTTGCCATTGTCAAATATCCCGGACGTTCTTGGTTAAAAGACATCATGGGCGACATCATGTACACATGCATTATTTTGCACAATATGATCCTCGAAGACGAAGGTGAGGAAACAACTAATTGGGAAGATGAAGAAACCGCTGACACCTCGACCGCTAATGAAGCACCAACTCAAGGTGCGCCTCAAGCATTTCGGGTATTCGAAGCTCGCCGTGATACAATCCGGGATGGAGAAATGCATGGTAAACTACAAGCGGATTTGATTGAACACATTTGGAGCCGCTTCGGTCCTGTCGACGAGTGAATGAGTTTTTATTTTATGTAATTTCCATCTTTCAATAATGTAATATTAGAATTTAAATCATGTATTTTTTCTGCTTTCCATAATGTAATATTAGGATTTTAACTAATGTATTTTTTGAATTTCAAAAATATAATCCCGAATTTCATAATACTATTAAATTTATTTTAAGGAAAATTAAATTTAAATTATGAAATTGACAAATAATATGAAGTATTATAAAATTTAAAAAAGAGATGAATAGTGTAAGAAAAAGTTAAGTTTCGGTCTCTGTTCCAAGGAGTAAAAATTTAAGAAAAAAGTTGTTGTGACACCCATGAATAGTATAAGGGAAAGGTGAGGGCTCATCCGCTGTTGTGGATGCTCTTAGGATAACTCATATTATGATATAACATAGGATAAGCTATCACACTGAGCTAAAATTGTGTTAGCAAATATGTTGTTTGGACGAACATGATTAAATAACGGATAACTACACAAGCTTTTGGTATATTAAATTGTATTTATGATTAAAAAATTATGTGTCCAAATTGCCCTAAAAGAAATACGTAAAAGATGGTAAGAGCAGGATCGGGGTGCTACCTAACTAAAAAGCAGAGCCTCATATTTACTACATTCATATATAAATCAAAAATATTGTCCATTGACAATTGAAACGAAACTCAAAAGAGGCACTGGCTAATAAAGAAAATTTTACTACAGTCATGTATAAATCCAATTTAACCCAACAACACGCAAAGATAAACATTTTATCTCTATAAATATCTTCTGCAAATCAAAACTTGAGTTATGCCAGGAGAGCTTGGGCAGTAGCAGTGAGCGTTGGGGCCGTGGAGGTGCTCAAAGATCAGGGTTTTTGCCGATGGAATTACACTTTCAGGCTTCTCCAGTAGCAAGCCAACTCCAATCTTAGATCTTACAATCAGGCGAAGAAACTCTCGTCTGCGGTGACTGCGACAATGAGGAAACAAGACAAGTCGAAGCAATCAGAGGAATGTCTTAGAACAATCATGTATTTGAGCTCTTGGTCTCCCAATTGATAACGTTACTTCAAAACTGTACACATTGTGATATCGATATTGATAATAATATCTTCATTTCTTATCTCTGGTTGATTGGATCTTAGAGCACCAATCGCATGTGATACAAAACATGTACTGGGAAAAATGATTGTTGCAGATGTAACAACACCTACCAATTGAAAGAAGGGAGAAAGAGTTTATGGCCCGATATTGGAGGATTGCTTTCTTATTGGAGGGCAACTATGGCAGATCTAATTTCTAATCAGGATGTTTTGCCCCAGCTGATAAGGTATTGGTCCAATTCTTCCCGACACACTAACATACAAATTGAGGAGATAACATGGACACGTGGTCGGGCATTCGTGATAGCCAAACATGATAACCAAACATATGAATAACTCTAGATTATTTATACCAATAACTATATATCGTATTATAGTAGTATAATAGTATAGTATATACAACATTATAGTATAATACAATAATATAGTATATACTACAATATACTATTATTTATAGTATTAGAATAGTATATAGTATATAATATTATATACTAAGAGAGATCACTAACTAAAAACTAGAAAAATTGTATCCTCTACATATTAGTATATTATATTTTTTTATTTTGATTACTATAATAAAAATAAAAATAAAAGAAAGGTGGAAACTGTGCAGTTTTGGTGCACAACATGCATCTTCATCTTCCGAATCGCGATCTCCCCAATCGATTAGCATATATCTCTCAATCTCCCGCCAAACCGCCTCTTCTACAAAAAAAATTATTTTTTCGGAAAAGAAGGAAAAATCTCATGTAGAAGCACTTGCCGTATCTTCAACTTCCTATTACGATGCTGAATAAACTGTTCACGTCACGTCTGCCAACAATCAACATGCATCACCTCATCGGCTTCACAAACACGACTCCAATAGCCTTAGTTTTTTCCACCCATCAGTTAAGTTTGAGGCTCAAACAGTTTTATCTCTTCATCTTCTCATTTTCCATTAAGACAGATGCGAATTTCTAAGGTATGTTTTCATAAACCTTGAAATATGATATTCTATATCATTAAAATGCTTTAGACACGTCTATTTATTTTTACCAGAAATTGTCTCTAATCTATTACATTTTCAATTGATTCCTTGCAGATTGTTCAAAAAATGCATTGGCGACGTTGGTGTTCTACTGATGAACTCCCTATTAGGGATGGCAATTTTCAATACGATACAAACATGCACGAAATTAATGGGTTAGTGTCAAGTATTATTGGGTTCGTGTCCTTATCGGGTTGACCCGATAAGGATAGGATAATTTCGGGTTAGGTTCAGGTCGGATCCATATAACTCGTTAATAATTAATATTAATTTAGTTAGGGTTATGTTTTAATTTTAGTTAGGGTTAGGTCATGTCGTTATTGTGTGGTTGTAGTGTCGTGTCAGGTTCATGTCGTTATCGTGTTGTAATCATGTCACTAACCGATTTGTATCGTGTGCTGGTCGTGTTCGGGTTTGAATGTAGCAGGTCGGGTTGAAGGCTTTCTTAACATGTCGTATTCAGGTTTAACCTTATCGGATTGGGTGTTTATTAGGTCAACCCGATAATGACCCAATCCGCACGATTTGCCACCCCTACTCCCCATTAATATTCTAAGTGGTTTGCATGCAAGAAAACTGCACGAGTAGAAGTTGGTTTCCAAAGAGTAGCACAATCTCATAACGGACTGTGCATTCATCAAATTACAGTTGAAATCCGAACTAGTCGTAGAATTTTTCTTCGAAGAGATATTCGACTGGTCCGAAACGAGTGGTGGTAGATTTTTAAAGACTATTAGCTATGTTCCCATTGATGGTGAGACTGAAATCAGAACTCACATTTTTAGTGATGTTTTTTATTGTATCCCTGGAAATTTAGTCGTTCAGTCTACAAACAACGACCTAATTTGCTCTAGAAGCGCTCGACCCCCATCCCATGGTATATGTCTGTTATCATTTGAACAGGGATTGGACTCTCTTAAAGTGGCCTTTTCTCTTCCCCAAACACAACAGCTTAGCCATAACTTTTAATCCTATTCGATACCCCATTAATGTCTCGACTGATTTCAAGTTAGCGGCATTGAGCATGGCTGTAATGTCCCTAAAACGGCCCTAGTTAAAATTATGAATTTCCGGTGCGATAAGATCGCCGAATAGGGATTTTTGGCGATTCTTCGAGAAATAATTAATGAAATGAATTGAGATGGACGAATGACTCTATTATATAAATAGAGTTTAACGAGAGAAATATGGTAAGACTTTAAGTGAGGAAAATCGAATTAGATTGAGCATCTTTAGATGATTTGGAGAGGGAAAATAACATGTGATGATCAGTTTGTAGCAGCATGTAGGTGTGAATGATGAGACTCCTTGATGGAGCCTTTGGCTTTGAAAGACGTTACACTATTTCAACGCGTTGCAGATGTTGTCTACTCATACGAGGAACTTGAAGAAACTTTGAGATTATTCAATTCTAGGCAAAAAATGATCTATATCGTATTGATGCCATACACCCCTAGTTGTCATTCGAGTTAATTTTGTGTAATGTCTGACAAGTTTATGTTTGTTTTAATGTTTTATTTATTATGCCTTTGTTAAACAATTTTTTAATTTATTTTTAACTTTATATTTGAAATGTTTTTTTTCTTTTGTTCCTAGAGAGATTTGGAGTATATTATCTATGTCCGTGTTTTTTAATGTATATTAGTATGCTTACAATCCATGCAATTTTTATTTGTACTAATGAGCATATTTATATAAATAACTTAGTGGGTTCTTAGTGGGCGTAATTACACCATTCATACATAAAATTTGGCTATTGCCTACATGGCATCTAGTCATCAGCTTAAATGGCAAAAGAGTGGTTAACATAATCCTATTTAGGTCTAGCAAATTGTGTGGGATGGATTGTTATCGGATCGACCTAATAACAACCCAACCCAATAAGGTTAAACCCGAAAATGACATGTTAAGAAAACTTTCAACCTAAACACGAACCTGACCTGCTACATTCAAACCCGAACACGACCTGCACACGACATGAACATATTAGCGACATGATAACAACACGATAAAGACACGAATCCGACACGACAGTACAACCACAGATAACAACACGACCTAAACCTAAGTAAAGTAATAAAAAATAAAACATCTAATGTAACACCCCTTACTCGATAGGTAAACCCACCGAATAAGTGATGTCACAAACGGTATCACACACACGGACCAAA
>JAYDZE010573601.1:0-11672 GCA_034509125.1 Monilaria moniliformis
TTGATTGGGGATTCCGCGGTCGGGAAATCGCAGTTGCTGTCTAGGTTTGCGAGGAATGAATTTAGCTTGGAATCGAAAGCCACAATTGGGGTTGAATTCCAGACCAAGACACTTCTCATCGATCAAAAAACTGTCAAGGCACAGATTTGGGATACTGCAGGTCAAGAGAGGTTAAATTCTTGGCCTAATTTCTCCGATTAATAAAAAAAAAAAATCTCGATTCAGTAGATCTTGATTTCATATTGTTTTCCCACTGTTATTAGTTGTTTTGTGTAATGATTGACTGTTTTAGCTGAGTTTTGAATGAGGAATTTTTTGATATGCTAACTGTTAATGGTGAGAGAGAGAGAGAGAGAGAGAGAGACTTATTGTGTGTGATTTTGTGAGATGGATTTCTAGGTTAAATTTGTTTGCAATATCTGAAGGTTGAATTTTGCAATTGAAGGATTTACTGTTCACTTCTTTAGTTGGAATGAAATTTATTGATCTGCATATACACAGATGCTGAGCAAAAAAAGCATAAGCATTCAATCAGTTTTCAATCTTGATAAAGGCTACATTACACTATTTGGATCCATTAAATTGAGCACATCAATCTCACTAGTTCATCTACAAGTATATTTACAGTTTCGGCAAAAGATGCTACTTGGTATGATACTATTGGACCTTAATAGTCTCTGCAACGATGATCGTAGGTATCGAGCAGTGACAAGCGCATACTACAGAGGCGCGGTTGGTGCAATGCTGGTTTACGACATAACAAAACGCCAATCCTTTGATCACATGGCCAGATGGCTGGAGGAGCTAAGAGGGCACGCTGACAAGAACATCGTGATAATGCTGATCGGGAACAAGTCCGATTTAGGGACTCTCCGAGCAGTCCCCACAGAGGACGCTCAGGAGTTTGCGGAGAGGGAGAATCTGTACTTCATGGAGACATCAGCCCTCCAAGCAACGAATGTGGAGAGTGCGTTCATGACCATTCTCACTGAGATATACCGGATTGTGAGCAAGAAGACTCTGGCTGCGAATGTCGAATATTCCAAGTCTTCGTCTTTGAAGGGCACTGCCATCATTGTTACTGGTCAAGGAGAGAACAATTCTAAGTCGGGTTGTTGCACATGACCTAAGTTTTTTTTTTCTTAATCTTTTTTTGCTCAATGGCTTCTTTGATCCTTGGCCTTTCTCTTATATAACCATTGATGTGTACACACCTTTTTTGGTTTAGACTAGTCTCTTTTTCTGTGGTTGAATATGACAGATTGGTGTTGCATAACTGAGCAAAATTTGATGTAGCTTTCAAGAAATTGTAAGCAGCAGCATAATAGTTTCTTGCTTTGCTTTTGCATTATGATGTACATGTAATTTTGGCATTTTCCCAGTTAAAGAAGCTTGCAGTTTTCATCGCAGTCTCAAAGCATCTAATCTTGTTTTGCGATAAGAGAGGGAGAGAGAGAGACCATACGTTCCATGATTACAAGATTTGAGCAATGGATGCATTATATTAGTTGTAAATATCAATTAAAGACTTGAACTATCACGATAATAACAAAAATATTGTGCACTATTCATACTATCGATTAAAGGACCGAACTATGAAAGTTGTAAGAAAATGTAAAAATATCACAAGTAATGATTGAGGTAAAATGGCACTAGAATCCAAGAAATAGGATATAGTTCCACAAATTTACAAACCTTGTTGCTGATTTCGCTCGATTCTACAAACTTGGCTGTTGATTTCATTCTTTAAGTTGCTATCGATTTGTCCAGAGTGGACAGCTCGAATCTATTGTCAATTTTCAAAGATTCATCACTTTTATTCACAATTTGTCTGTTCTTGTTTAGGATTCACCGATACCTTTACTATGATTGTGATTCGGCTTTTCTTATTTTTCGGACTTGTGTCTTTTGAATTGTCATGCGTTTTAAATGTGACATCAGAGTTTTGTCGATAAAAGTCGTTATATAGGACAATTTTGTTACTACCTCAATTCTTCAATGCATTGGATTAATATTATCGATAGTTCTAAACATTTCTTTACTACTTCAATTCTTTGATTTATATTATTAATAGTTCTTCAAGACATTTTTGTTAATACTACAATAATATCATGCATTTAATTGATATTTACCCTTGTATGAGAGTTTACTAAAATTTACTAGTCCATTGGACAATATTTATTTTGTTTTTATGTTTATATAATCGTGCCTATACTCACTTCAAACAAGACAAAGTTGTCATATATTAACCTTTAAATCTATTATAATTCCTCAAAGGTTTTTAGATTGTATCAAACTAGTACTAATTATAAACTAGTAATAAATCCTAGTTTTTTTCAATTGAGTGAACTACAAAATTGGTACCCGAAGATAGGGGTTTGCACCTCTGTGGTACCTAAAGTTGAAAAAATCACAAAAGCTCTCCCTAAATTCAAAAAAACCAAATTTTGGGTACCTGGCGACATTTTGTCTTCCCGAAATGCCCTTCTACCCTTTAAGGGTATGACCGTCCATTTAGAATTTTTGCTTTTTCAAACCTGACGCTGATCCAGCTTTTTGACAGATGTTTTTAGCTTTTTCTGTTGTTTTTATGCGTGCAGTATACATTTTTAAATTCTTAGTCTCTCTCTTCAAGTACAACACAATCATCTTCATCTTCTTCATTCCATTTCCTCACTAAACACTCGACACATTTCCTCTTCTTCTTCATTGAACACTCAACACATTCCATACATGGTAAATATGTCTCAGTAAATGTCGACAAATACAAGCCATTATTCAAGTCAAGGCAATGGATGCACGTAGTTGAGATACGAGTACGAGAGATGTGGGAATTGCGAAAGGGCGTCTCTGAAAATAGTGGCCGATTCGAGGAGGGAATCCTATGGGATGTTATACTTTGTCTGTGAGAAGAAAGGTAGCGGTAGTGACTTGTCGCTTCTTCAGGTGGTGCTTTCCGAAGAGTTCGATTGGTTGAGGCAGAGCCGATGCCAATTCGATGATGACGAGGCTGGCACTTCCAGAGGTCGCGAAGGTCCGAAAGATGGGTTTTCCATGGTGGTTTCTTGTTTGGCTTTATTTTTTGGCGTTTTGTTTTAGCTTGAATAAGTAGTGGGAACATGAATTTTTTCTCTAGGTACCAAAGGTGAAAAAATGGAGTTTGTAGTCATTTTTATGTTTGTGTTATTATGTTCTTAATTATAAATGCAATTGGTTTATATGGACATTCTGGAAAATTACAACCCAAAATAAATTAGATAGTGAAGAAAAATAAATTACAATCCTAATATGGAAAAAATCCTAGAATAATGGATCTTGTTCGATCCAGTCCTCCATCTCCATTTCCCATGACATTTTGACCTGTGGCTGGTGAGTCCATGTTGCTTTCATAGTTGCGTTGGAAACACGCGTCACCATTGTTTGTGCTATTAGAGACACGAGCACTCATATGTACCTCTATAGCGGGTGGTTTGCAGCCATTCTCCAGCTGCTTCAATCTTGCATAAATACTCTGCAACTTTTCCTCTGAAAGCTTACCCCTTACACTCCATTCATTTAATTCATTTAAAATACCCTCTATTTTTAGTTGTGTTTGGAACACTTGTGTAAACTGATATTATATAGACATTGCCTCTATTGACATAATTGATGTAGTGAAGGGGTAGGTTGTTGATATTTAATTCACAATGAAGTGGTTTGTGAAAAACACAATGCAATGGTTATGATTGATATTGAATTCACCCTTAAAATAACAATGCAGCGGTTACAATTGATATTCAATTCACAATGCATTGCTGGATTCAAAAGCATTCGTTAATAAAGTTTTTTGTACCTATAGTATGACATAATATCGTATTCATTACCTACTACATGTTCAGTACAAAAAGCTTTGGGATTGGACAAAAAACTTGATTAATACTGCCTTCTAACGTCTTTCATACTTAATCATTGTTTCTGTGGCGACCGCATCTTTTGGTTGTGCTCCTCTTGCTCCGTCTCTCTAAAACCGCTTTTGGTTCAGGCCTGTTCATCTACATTATGAAATAAAATTAGTACTATATTAAGAACATTTGGACTGTCAATGCTTTGTGTTTAAACTGTACCTTTCTGTTTCGTGATGACTCAGAAGCGGGAGTTGTTTGTTTAGGTGGAACCCTTTCTTCTTGAGATGACTGCGTTCAGTGAGGAATCTGTTACATTATAAAATATCATAACAGGTACTACAAATTTGCATAATATCATAAGAGGTATCTAAATGGTTGAAAGTATCATAAGAGGTACCTAAAGGCTGCAAAAATATTATAACATGTACCTCAAAGTTTGCTTAATATATCATAAGAGGTACCTAAAGGTTGAAATAATATTATTTCGAATAATATCATTAAAGGTACCCAAACTATTGTGAAATATCATTTGAAGTACCTAAGTATCAGAATTATAGAACAGTTAACTAACCTCTTGTGGGTCATTGGTACATCTGCATCTGTTATGCCCTTGTCCACCACATCTGCCACACCTCATCATGAGGCTGCGTTTCAGTGCTTCGACACCTTCGTCATCAACACTCATTTGAGTGGATTCCTATCTGATCTTTCTTAGTCGTCCGCACTGTCTCTTGGTTCGCGGTGGCTGCATCTCAAATCCAACATCAGAGTTCTTGGGCCAGTTTTCCATCCCATTTATGGATAACAATACATTCTCGTACTGCTTGATCATGGTTCCCCGAGAGTAGTAATGCAGGGTATAGTCTGTGTAGGTATGGCCATTTTTCAGAATGCATGCGAATTTGCCACAGTCGACAAGTGCAGGTTTGAGCTATCAAGTTGACCACATAGTGTCCCACAGGCCTGGAAACCTGGTAACAATCCTCATCGTTCCATATTGCTCGCCATGATGTCGTAGCATTCGACTCAATATCAAGTCGCTTCTTGATCACCGAAGGCACTGGAAATTCATACAACTTGATCCATTGGCCTCTTATCTCTATCTCCTAAAGCAGGTTTGTTCTTATTTCTTCGAGCATTATTATAATAGTTTTCTCTTGAGCCCAGACTATCTTCGAATTGAACGTCTCACACATATTGTTCACGAGGGTATCACATCGTGTGTGCTTAGAAAAGAATGCTTTCACCCACCTTTCTTTTGGTGTGACGCCCAATAAGTGATGATGCACTTGTGGATTCAGAACTTGCATTGTAACCATCATCTCCTCATATTGCTCCATAGTAGTGCTCAACCCAATGTCCCACATCCGTTTCTTTATTACCTCCTCCGCAAACCTCTTTTTTAAGTTGTTGTACACGTGTTGTACATAAAACCGATGCTCACTTTGAGGGAAGTTCTCAACAATTGCATTTCCAAGCCCCTGACCAATGTCAGACCAATTAAAATATTTATCACAGTTAACATGAATACGAAACGTGAAATTTGCAATGATTTTACCTTCTGCTGGTCCTACATGAACACGTATCGCAGAGAGTTGGCTGATATATCCAAGTCCAACTGAAGGTAGTCAAGAAACCACTTCCATTGTTGGTAACTTTCTGCCTTCGCAACCGCCCATGCTATGGGCTACCAATCATTGTTTGGATCCATTCCGATTGCGGTGAAAAGTTGCCCTCTGTATATTCATCTTCAAAAGCATGCGTCCAGGAAAATAATTGGCTTGTAGTACTGGCTCTAAGCTATTTTCAATGGCCCCAAGGTGTGTCCGTATGAGTTCATTCTTGTAATCGAATAACATGTTGTACCGACGACCATTCTTTCCGTAGATCCCTTCTAGTGTTGTGTCCTGAGCACGTTACGCCTTCATTTTGCTAAGTATGGAGCCAAACTGTTCATCGATGGATTGTCTGATTGCCTGCAACGGGATGTGAGGTTCGACTTGATCTTTTATGTGAAACGCTACGCCAACCACTTGGCACTAATCCCATTGTTCTCTTGCACCTCACAACTGGTGTGCGCATGATCTCGTTGAAGCGTGGTCAAAACATAGTCATCACTATTCAATGCATCCTTCTTACGCAGGTACAAAAATCAAGTATGCCATTCACCATGACATTTAATTCGCAGCCGTTTCTCATCATTCGTGAAAATATAAATTGGTCTCTTTCTCATAACCGCATACTTCCGTAGCACTTGATAAAAGAATTATCGGCCCCCAGAAACATTACCAACAGTCCAAACTGGACAAGCTTCTGTTACCACAAATGGCGAGAACATCGCTTTTGTTTTTTACCTTTTGCATTCTTCATCTGAATCAATTCCATCCTTAAGGCAGCTTCTGCAAGATCTCTTAGCATGAGTCTTCTGTAGCCACATTTCCATTCTTTGTTTTGTCAACAACAGCGGAGAATTTACAGTGTCTGTATGTCTTTTGGATATTTGGTCTGTCTTCTTTACGACAAGGTACCTCGGTTGCAGGTTCTTCTTCATGGCAAGAATGTTCTTCACTAACTATATGCTCGTCATGATGAGGTGCCTCGGTTGCAGCCCCACTACCTTCTCCTGGTCCACTCTGAGCTGTTTGTTGGTTCTGGAAGATTTTCTCATAGTACGAAGCAAACAACTGTTCATCACGGCACATCTGTGCCATTGAGATGAACTGGTCTAGGTCATCGGCTTCCTGACCCTCATTGTGTGGAGGGAAATCCTGAACTAAATCTTGAAAGAATGGTACATAGTACTCATCCTGCGTTACAGCATGAGATACTCTGTCATCACCCTCCACAACTTTGGCTTTGCCTTTTCCTTTATCTCTTGCTCTTTGATATAATACACAAAATACATGAATAAAAAATCATGTACCCAAACTCAACAAAAATATCACCCGAGGAACCCAAACTCTGTCAAAATATCATTCCAGGTACCCTACCAAAACACACTAAAAAATCACAAATTATATACCCAAAGTTTGAACAAATATCAAGGCAAGTACTCATACTCTTAAAGTTTGAACAAGATTACAAAGTACCTCTTCAATAACTCGATCCTCTATATCAAGTGCAGTGGGTTCTTTCTCAGTTTCAACAACTTCAGCAGCAGGTTCTTTCTCAGTTTCAACAACTTCAGCAGTGGACGCAACATCAAATTGTTGCATCAGACTCTCGGTTACATATTCTGCTTCCTCTTGCTTTCTTCTCTCCATATCTTTTGCCAAACTTGTCTCCAGAATTGTTCAAACTCGTCATTTTCTCATACCATCCAATCAACAATGGTTTCAGTTTTTCTTCGACTTGGGTCTGGGAAGGGCTGATCTACTTCAGGCTCTTCTATCTCTTCTATAACTACTTTGAACTTGGGACTTTGTAGAAATCCTCGAAATATTGCTCCTGATCTGCCTTATGCTTGATTAGAGCTTCTACTTTTGTAATCTCCATCGAGTACACGTATATGAGATGTCCACCTGTAGCAGCCACTGACAAGAACATCTCTAGGTGAGGTTCATCGACTAGGGGCCGCATGGGATGCCCTGTTCTAGTCCCTACGCAGGCTTGGATAGTATCGGGGTCGTAATAGTAAAATTCGCAGACCGTTTCCTTCTTGTGGCCCAACTAATCAACATTTTGATAGATCAATGACCTTGAACTTATCCACATTGCAGTTGTCAGTGTAATCCACTTTCCCCCCAATGTATCCGTTGCCGTAGAATACACCACCATGGTGAATGGCCACGTAAAATAACCCAGGGCTACCCTTTGTTTCAAAACAAACAATGAAAAAATAATTCATAAAATACCCACTTATTTCACTAATCCCTAAATTAAACAAAATTTTCGCGCACAAGATAGCACACTGTTTTCAATCAGAACCCAAAAAGAAAAAAAAAAACAATGGGATCCAATTTTAGGTCTATCACTAAACAAAATGACAGACATGATTTACAAAATTATCTCATCGCATCGCAATGACCTCATTTGAAATTTAGCTTTCAAGTACCAAATGTGAAATAAATCGTACAATACACAATCCAGAATTTTTTAACCATATTCGAGTATTGGATCGAACAAGCTGATGTTCCGTCCCCGAATCTCCCATGTCTCGTCTTCCAAATCCACAAGCTTAGCAAATCTGGAATGGTTGGAATGTGACGGGGGGCGGGGTTGCCCATATTTTCTCTTCAGAGCCATTTTCTAATTTTTTTCAAACTGTATAATGTTGTGTGATGTTGCCTCGTACAAGAGAAGATGAAATATGGAGACAGTCTCCTGCTCAAACTCATTTATGAAACATAGGAAAAAATACTATAAGGATTGTGTGATGTTGTTATCACATAGAAGAAGAAGTATGAAGACGAAAATGAAGAGTCTCCCACTCACTAAATTTCTGTCAACCAAAAAGTTAGAAACAAATAATAAAATATTATAGATACACAAATTCTGCATATATACGAAATAAATATAAAATTCAGTTTATGCAGGTAATCATTACAAAAAGTGGCGGCAATTGCTTTTTACAGGTTAGTAGGGACGTGGGAAAGTGGGACATGAGGGAGATTACAATAATACCCTTGAAAGTTGAGGGACTTTTCCGGAAGACAAAATCTCGTCAGGTACCCAAAATGTGATTTTTTTGAGTTTAGTGGGAGCTTTTGTGATTTTTTCGATTTTAGGTACCGTAAAATGTGCAAACCCCTATCTTTATGTACCAATCTTGTAGTTCACTCTTTTCAATTAGACTCTCATTTGTACGAGTGTGTTACTAGTTACGCGTACGCAGTTATAATCAAACCAGAACTAACACAAGCTTAATGGGTAAAATGGTAATTACGGATATCAAGACCTACCGCTTTTGAACAAATTTGAATTTCAACGGAAATATCTCGCCATCATCATCCCGCTTTCTTTTTTTTGCTGAGTTTCAAATTTTACTTCATTTTTCGCCATAGTTTTTTGGTTCAATTTTCTGCTCAGACTCATTGTATAAATTGCCGCCTCACTTTCATTTCGGAAACTCGCCATTTCACCTTCTTTCTCGGCAGCTTCTTCTTCAATCTGAACCCGCAGATTCACAAATTCTCACACTAAAGGGGGGGGGGGGGGGTTGGAATAGTCCCTTGATTTAGTCACTACTCATCTGAAATTACTTGATTTCACGAAAAGGAAGTATCCGATCAATCCCAGAGAGTTTTCAAAGGTACTAATTAAGATGCTAAACTTCTTACTAATTTTTCTAGGGTTTTCCGAGTTCAATTTTATGCTGGGAAATCGACGGTTTTAGGTCGTAATGAAGTAATTGAATTAGGTCACTGAGTGTTTCTAGGTGTAGCTTGGTCAAGATATGGTGAAATCAATGTATGTTTTGTGCATCTTAGATTTGTGAATTTGACTGAGTACATGGATTAAAGATGAATTTCCCATTTCTGAGATTGAATTTATCTTGACATTCTTGCATCTAACTATACTTAATTGACATTATGCTGAAGATATTCGACAAAATGCCTGAATCAAAAGATCGGCTATCGAGGCAAGACAGCATCATAGCATCTTACAGCAAAAGGCGAGTTTCAAGAACTGGTGATAGGAATAACGGAAGGGGAAACTCGATAGCTTTTGTTCTTGAAGATGATAATGAGGAAGGGCAGAATGCAAGTACTCCATTCCGGTGGAAAGATACAACGTTGGCCGGTAATTCCGGATCAGTTGGAGTAGCTGCCGGAGGTGCTCTTGGGGCTCTGAGAGTTAGTCCTCAAAACTTGTCACCGGTTGTGGGAAGTGGCACTAGCCGTGGAAGTGGTTTTGGGACTCCGAGAATCAGGTATATTGCGAGGCTGGCAGGGCCGGAGAATTTGTCACCGGTGGTGGGGACTGGCTGTGGCCGCAGAGGCACAGGCAGTGGTGCATTGCCTGCTTGGTATCCTAGAAGGCCTCTCAATGACATCACTGCTGTAGTGAGGGTAAAATGCTCAATTTTTGCTTGGAAATCCATTTCCATTTTGCCCTCTTTTTTAAGTTGATTGAATTGCTTCTGGTTTGGTGAACTTAGATCTTGTAAATGTGGTTTCAAATGCTGGATTACATGTGATTTGAGTTCTCTCTCTCTCTCTCTCTCTCTCTCTCTCTCTCTCTCTAGGCAATTGAAAGAAGAAGAGAGCGAGGAGGAGATGGTCAAGGCCTACAAGCTCATGATCAAGCAAGCACGCCAAGTGATCATCTTAAGCAAAACAAGGCTATGATTTCGCCTCTACTGGTGTTTTCTAATAGGCCAAGAAGCATAGGCAAAGTTCCCAACATATTGCTCGATATCACACATCAAAAGGGGGAAGTTGCAGTATGTTTGACGCTGCAGAAGAAGCTCTTGAACAGCATTGATGCGAAGGTGGTAATGGAGGAGCTTCGGAAGATGAAGAGGACTCCCTCTGCCAAGAGAGCTGAGAGGGAGAAAAGGGTCCGGACTTTGATGTCCATGCGCTGATGAGAGAAAGCTCATTTAGACTTGATTAAAGCTCATTTGGACCCTCAACCAAGGTTGAGACTAAAGGATTTTGAGATCATAACTGATGATCCAACTCTTGAGATTTATCATTTAGGGGGTCATTTCTTGTTGACAAGACACAAGTTGTGTTGATATATTTGTAGCTTTCTCATGCTACAAATCACATTTCATTTTCATTTTGATTGGAATTGTAGTTAGATTCAGTTTTGGGAGAAACATAGATTTATATTCATTGCATATGAATTTGATTCTTGAAAGAGATCTACTTTTGTAGAACATGAATATTTTCTGACTTTCGTGTTAGCTTAATCTATTTTTATGAGTTTAGTTAAAATCCCACCGTATCCAAATTGGGGTTGTGTGTTATCAAGTAAATTATCTGCAATTCTAGTCTACTTGTTTCTTATTTTACTTAGTGTTTTGAATTGCAAAAGGTTTAAATGTTATATGCCTTTTTTTTTACGATCTTTGAAAAGTTTGAGTTTGAATTGATTACCAACCCTTCTTCTTGTTAATCTTCCATAAAATGAAGTAGCTAAGTGTTTGATAATTTATACCAATTATTAGTGTTGAAAATTTGATGTTTATTTAAAAGTTGGTGACAATTTACTTTTGTGATAAAATTCATTGATTAGGATTCCCTTTTAATTTTCTTTCTGTGACCTGAAGAAGGGAATCAATTAGTGATTTTTTTAAATGCCTAATTTAACCTTTTGAATTGCCATTACATTTTGTTATCATAATTTCTTTTAATAGTTGACTTATTGAATTGCATGGACATGAGGTAATAATTTAACTCTAATATTCATTTTTATGAACAATGATTAAAAAAATAATTAATAAAATTGATACGTTCAAAAATTTATAATTGAATTAATACAATTGCTAAAAATAAAGATAAAAATTAATAAATTTAAAAATTATAACAAAATTGATAAAATTGGGAAATATCTACGTTAATATTACTCCATGATTTGTGCCGAATTATGAGACACCCTTACTCGATTACTAAATAATCGAATAAGTGACATCACGATACGATAGGATTCACCTGATTTTCAATTAAACAAAAATCCAAACATATTTCCACCTCGTCAAAGTGACAATCAGTCACAACAAAGCATAAATATGCACATATAAAAATCTGTACGACAGATTCATAAGATTATGTCAACATAATTCAAAAGTCTCTCCTGACATGCCACTAACTTATGTACAATATTTACTCAAAAAGAATC
>JAYDZE010573612.1:0-11672 GCA_034509125.1 Monilaria moniliformis
AATAAAACCGGTCCGGTTCGGTTCAAAATTTAGGGGCATTATGTATATACATATTATGTAAGTTTATCTTTATTCTAAAAATAAATAAGTTACTAGATTCATTTAAACTTAGAAACCATCAACAAAGATGAACTTTTAGTTAAAAGTGTGTATAAGGGCACCCACAATGCAGGGTTCGCAGTTTGTCTCGTCAGAACGAGACCAATGGGATTATGAGTGTTGAAGGGACGAGACGCCCGAGTTGGAATGGAGGGTAAAAAGGAAGCTCGCCACTCCCCTCCGCAGTAGCCAATCAAGACGCGCGTTTCGCCCACTTGCTGGGTGCGCGAGCGGGCGAAAATGCGACACTATTTTTTTAAATATTTAAAAATTTTAATTTTATATATATAAAAAAGCTTACAGATCTGTTGAGTTTCCAACGGCTAGTGTTATTTTTTTAATTATGTAATCTTCGATTTTTTTTATGTAATTTTTAATATTTTAATGAAATTTACATCTTTTAATAAATCGAAATTGAATTTAATTAGAATATGTAATTAATATAAGAAATAAGAAATGAATAAAACAAATTAAAAGATGAGACACATGAAGTGCAAGGGAATGGATGGCTAAGGGATAAGGATGTGGGTGATGTCTCTAAGTTAAGGGATGAGGTAAAAAGTGTTGTAGTGCTCATGAATAGTCGATAAATAGTGTAAGAGAATGGATGATTAAAGGATTGAGTTGTGGATGGTCTAAGCAACGAGAATATTAATCTGACGAAAATAGATCGACTAAATAAAGCCAAGAATTTCTCTCTATACAAATTTCTTTTTCTTTATATATAAAAGTTGGGCATCACTCCTATACGTATACGTGTGGGTCAAATTTGGCCCGATTCGATTTAGTTTTTTCTTCTTATTGTTGTGTGAAAAAACTGTAACTTTTATTAATAGCAATTTTCATTTTTGTAGCAATTTAATTATAAAAAATATCTCTATTTATTTTAGACACACTATGACTTCGATTCATAATAACAATTAATTTTATTCATAAGAATAACTAGTTTTATTTAATAGCAGTCACTTTTAACAAAATACTTTAATTATATAAATGATAAATTTTAACAAAATAATTTATATATATAAAATAGTAGCTTACTCAAATTTTTATCATGAAAGTTTGGTGTATTAACTAAGAAAAAGGAGTGCTTAAAAAGGTTATGGAGTGTATAATTGAATTTAGCACGGCCATATAGCAGTTTTTACCTTTACCGTATATATATGTTGTGCGTGTGATTAAATACCTTTTCAAATACATAATACTCCCTCCGTCTGCGATAAACCGACCCATTTTAACTCGGTGCGGTTTTAAGAAATTGTTTGGCTTTGTTAATAAATATGAATGAAAGTGGGTGGAAAAAGTTAGTGGAATATGAGTCTCATTTTTATATATTAGTTTTATAATGGAATATGAGTGTAATGAGTTAGTGGAGTGTGGGGCGCATTTACCAAAAGTAGTAAAAGTGAAATGAGACATTTTATTGCGGACGTCCATTTATAGTAAAATGAGACATTTTATCGCGGACGGAGGGAGTACTATTTTGTAAAATATAATAAAAAAATGCATTATTAACAACATTAAATATTTGATTGATGTTTTTATTATTTTTCTTTTATTTAAGTATCTCTAACACATTTTTAGATTGATTTATTCAAATATTTTTCAACCATTAAGGTTGTAAAAATAATAATCTCCTAATATGTCTTATTAGGAGATTTCAATTTGATGGATCGGATAAGAGTTTTATGACATGTTGTACGATTAATTATGACACTTAATTTTGGAACAATGCCACATAGTATTAATTTTAATTTTAAGTCCTGATTTAATTTCGTATAATCTTATGTCAATTTAAATAGCTTAAGATATTTTGATAATTAGGTCAATTAACTACAACAAAAGATTAACCAAAAACATGAATATCCAAAATAAAGAAAAAGAATTCCGTACAGTCGAAAATAAAGATTTACCCAATAATTTATTTTCTCCATGCCAGTTCGGCATGTATGATACCACTATATAATATTTAAATAGCATAAAAGTTCACTTTCTATACGAGAAAAGGGAATATTGGGATTCACTAGTCAGTCTCACACCGTCGAACACTCGAATATAAACACCCACGAAATAAAAAGAAAAAAAAAATATAGTGAACGTATTTATACACAACAATCATGATTTTACTGTACCAGACTCTCTCTCTCTACAGAGGGAAGAAGAGAGAATTTCGAGCTATAAAATGAAGAAACTGCAGCAGCAGCTATTATGCATACGCATATAAGCACCCAACAGCTCCAGACAAAAACGCGCACACACCCAAAACTGCCGTACAATTCTGCTTAACACCCTCACCAACTCTTCATACAATCGTCATTCCCTTGTGATCAGCTGCCACAACCTCAGCACTCTCTCTCTCTCTCTCTCTCGCTCTCTCTCTCTCTCTCTCTCTCTCCCCTATAGCATTGCTTCTTTCCCTTATGAGACGATTACCACTCCTTACAAAAAGCCATCACTACTTTCCTTACAAAACCCCTCTCGCCCCCCTCTCCCCCCCCGGCCCCCCAAAACCATCACCCCCTACCCACATGTCCACCGCCCCCCTCGCCCCCCGCCCCCGCAAAGTCGTCGTCATCATGGGCCCCACCGGCTGCGGCAAGACGAAACTCTCAATCGACCTAATCTCCCGATTTTTTCCCTCATCGGAAATTATCAACTCCGACAAAATCCAAGCCTACCGCGGCCTCGACATCACCACCAACAAAATCCCTCTCGCCGACCGGAAAAACATCCGCCACCACCTCCTCGGCGACTTCGACCCCTCCGATTCCCACCCCGAATTCACCCCCGCCGACTTCCGCTCCGCCGCCTCCGCTGCCATCTCCGAAATCCTCGCCCGGCGCAGGATCCCCTTCATCGTCGGCGGCTCCAATTCGCTAATCTACGCATTGCTCTCCAACAAATTCAAGCCCGATTCCGACGTCTTCGCCGCACCGGACTCCGCCTTCTGTAAGGAGCAGCGCTACGTTTGTTGCTTCCTCCACGTCGACGTCGCGCTGCCGGTGCTGAACAGTTACCTAATCAAGCGCGTCGACGACATGCTCGACTCCGGCATGTTCGAGGAGCTCGCAGCGTATTTTAGCAGCGCCGAGTCGGACTCGGTGAGTCGGAGTGGACTGAAGAAGGCGATCGGTGTGCCGGAATTCGAGGGGTATTTTCGTCGTTTCAAGGGGGAGGGGTGGCGGAGCGGGGACGATGACGTGGAAAAAAAGGAGGTGTACGAGGGGGCGGTGGGGGCCATCAAGGATAACACGTGTCAGCTCGCAAAGAGGCAAGTATCGAAGATCCTACGGCTGAGGGACTGCGCCGGATGGGATTTGAAGAGAGTGGAGACGACGGCGGCGCTCAGGGCGGCGGTAGAGGGTGCCGGTGGGAGGAGGGTGGCGGAGATTTGGGAGAGGCAGGTGGTGGAGCCAAGCGTGAAGATTGTGAAGCAGTTCTTGATGGAGTAGGTTTTCCAGCTATATCCAGCTCCTGTTTTTCCTCAAAATTGAACATTCCCCTCTCTCTACCCGTTTCTCTCTCTTGTTTGTTAAGAGTTTTTTTTTTCTTTTTTCTTTTTTGAAGTTTTCTTGTTGTAAAAGTCTTGCAATTGAGGGGGTGGGGGCGACCAATTTTGCGGGTGAAGGCCGCTCTAGAGATTATGAAATCTGGACAGGGAGAGGGTGGTACATTCTGCTAACTAATGAATACAAACAAAAACAAGTCAAGAAAAAAATGGTATGTTTCTTCTTGTTTATATTCCATTTTTGTTCATACAAATAATTTCCACTATTTTCTGAATTCTAGGTTTCATGTGATCGCAAACCAACAAAAATCGATTTTTTCTTTTAATTATGCTATTATTTTTGGAAAGGGACAATTTTGGATAGGGCTACTTAACCGATTTTGTTTATCGGCTAAATCAATAATCGGACCGGAACCGGCCGATTATCGGTTAACCGATAATCGAAAAATTATGCATCGGTTCGATTCCGGTTTGCGTTTTAGGGAATTTTCGGTTATCGGTTATAACCGGCCAGTTACCAGTTATAACCGATAACCGGTTAAGAACCGAATTGCAATTTAATTCATAATTAATAATTTTACAGTGATGTACCAAAAGTGTCACTAGAAAGACTTGAAATTGAACGATCAACTATATGAATATATTTCACGAACTGTTAAAATTGAATAATATCCAACTATTAGAATACAATCAATAAACTATAATATGTGGACTGTGGAATATTATTGTTTAATTAATTTGTAATTGTACTGTATCTAGTAGCTATATAATTGTTCGTGCTATATCTTAGTGGTGGGAGGATTAAAGGATTTGGCTTTGTTTATAAATTACTCTACATATATGTTGTATAATGTATATATGCATAAGTAAATTTTATATTTAAATTTGTAGAAAACATTACCACAATAAAAAAATGATATGTATATTATCTTTTATGATTTAGTATTCGGTTAATCGAATAATCGATTGGTTTAACCAGCCGGTTATTCGGTTAACCGAATAAACATTTCAGTGCGGTTTTGGTTCTTCTCCCAGACCTTTGATCGATTCGGTTAACCGAGCGATTCAGTCCGATTAGAACCGAACCAGCCGAATAAGCAGTCCTACTTTTGAAGGTATATATGATCCTACAAGGTTTGGGTTTGGATGCATTAATTTGATCAAACATGACATGCCAAATTTGATAGTGTCATTATAATAGTGTGATTATTATATGAAATTCAATCTATTAAAAATAGTTGATGTATTAAGCTCGGCTTCGGTGTGTGGTAGATGGCATATTTAATTATTTATTGTCCTTAATAAATCCAAGAATTGATGGAATTAGCAAAAAGTTGAGCGACTTTTTGGAAATTAACTTTGGTTAATTATTTAAAGAGTCAAACCGATGTAAACTCGGCTGATAGTATGTGAAGATTTTGGGAAGAAAAAGGAAGTACCGTTTGGTTCTTGAAAACTATATTGGGCTATATAAAGAGTTAGACCAAAATCATTAAGCTCATTCAATTTAAAATTTAGTCTATTTTATGCGTAGATAATGCCTGAGCAATCACAACGGCGGAGCGAGCCGCCCGCCCATGCCTGCTGTAGCAGGAGCTCGGGCCGTCGGCTCGAGCCTCCTGCACGGACTCCATGCCCATTGTTACCGCCACGCGCCTATGGCATGCACTCGCGCGCAGCGACCAATCGCAGGGTGCGTGCGCAACACGCGCCCCTGTCAATGGACTTCGTTTTCATGTTTTTTTTTTTAAATTTGAATAAAAATATTTTTTTTCAATCGCAACGGCTCTTTAAACAAATAAATATTTTTTTAACGGTAACTAAGTGCAACGACACTTTTTTATTTTATTTTTATTTTTTTATTTGTTTTTTTCTTATATAAATATCTACATCCACACACTTCATTTCTCCACCCAAATTTCATGTACTTCATCTTTTTCTTCTTTATTTTCAAATCTTTATCGTGTCTACTCCCAATCATCAAGCGGTGATCCAACATTTGTTGTCGCAAAAGATCAATTCATCCGTTTTGGATACGATCCAAATGCTATCGGCGCATCTAATCCGGTGGGTTACAACTCTCCTTATCTCGTCTCCTCATCCCCACATCTCGACACTATCAATTTATCCGATGAGGCGGAGAAGTTGAGGCACGAAGCTTGAATTTTATACTCCGCAGAAGAAACAATGCGTATATTTGAAGTATACGTCGACGTGAGCGACGATGTTATTCTCGGCAACCAACAAAAGGGGTCGTCTTTCTGGGCAAAGGTGGCGAAGAAGTACAACGAGTTACACCCTCAAGGCGCGCCCGAGCGCACTGCTCGTATGCTTCGGGGCTCGAGGCTCCATTGTCCACAAATCTTGTTTACTCCTTGCCCACTTTGAAAGAGTAAATCTGGAAATTAATAAATTTTGCAGTATCTACAACAACTTCGAGGCACAATGGAGGAGCGGATCGAGTGAAACAGATATTCCGTAAGAGGTACTCAATATTTTGGAGTGAGAGAACAGCTGGCCTTTCAAGTTCGTATCGACTTGGAAAACAGTTTGCCACTGCCAAAAGTGGTTGGGCAGTGGCGGTTCGAGTGGAGCAAAAAAACAAAGAAGACCTCTTCCAACCAATACACCTCAAGCGAGGATTGCGAGCCTGTTTCGAGCGCCAACGCGGGCAGGAATGTCGGTGGGAGTCCAGTTGTAGTCGTCTGATCTGACAGAAAGCGACAAAGCGAAAGGGGAAAGAAAAGGCAGTGGCCTCAAACAGTGGTGAAAAAATGGATCACATGATGAGGAAATGAAAAAAATCGAACTAGACTACTTTGTGGGCTTTGTATGCCAAAACGTTAAGTAGAGACACTTTTGCCATGGACAAGTAAAAAAAGAAATTGCTCCGCAAGTTTTTGCGAAGCCTCAATAAGAAATTAGGAATTAATTAAGTTGTGGGTTTTTTATTTTAATTAAGCTATTTTAGGATTTGAATTATGAATTTTCGATTTTAATTAATTAATTTTAGGATTTGAATTATATAATTTTCAATTTTAATTATGTAATTTTAGGATTTGATTTATGTAATTTTTAGTTTTAATTATGTAATTTTTTTATTCCAATTATGTAGTTTTATTTTACTTTAATTATCTAATTTTTTATTTTTATGCAAATTGTATTTTTCAAATCGTATATCATTTTAATTTAATATAAAATTGTAAATTAAATGAAATAAGAAAAACTTACAAAAATAAGAAATGATAAAAATATACTATAGTTTCATAGTGCTCCACAATTGTGTGTAGAAGTATAAAGTGATTTCATATTTAAAAGTAGTTATAAGACCGAAATATTGAAGCTGTTTGCGCAAAATCGTGGCTAAAATAACAAGCCAAGTCGTATGGAATGGAATGGGAGGAAGGAGCACTATTTTTTCTTGATAATCAATTCATGTTTGAGCAGTAATTACAAGTAGTGTGTGGTGCGGATTCCTAAAAAAAGGTGGTACTCTTGCATCCTAATATGTATGCACTGCTCCCTTTCAGTTTCTCCTCTGCTCTGTAAAACAAGCTCCCATAATTTCATGCTATAATCAAGCTCTCCTTCCTTGTCAAATCATCACATTAACATGATAACATCCTCCCGCTTTTTTCTTTCTTTTTCTCATTTATAATTAACGCCCACCTTCTTCAAAATTCTTATATTTAAAAAAAAAAATGAATTCAGTTTAAGAACATAGATGTCACATAACTTGTAATATTGTAATCAATTAGTTTCAATATTTTTTTTAAAAATTAAGAGTGAGGGTTTATCGGGTTTGAATCCTAAATTATTCTATTACAAAACAAGAGATCGCACTGTTTGGTGCCTTCGAAGCAAACATTGATTCGTACATTATCACCGGTGAAGCTATAATTGGAAATTTAAATATCGATACAAGAAGAAGAAAAACATTGGGGTGGCTGAGCCTGAAGCTCACCCCAGGCTATGCCAGTTATTAATTGTAATATTAGCATTTTGTTTTTGTATATCTACTCTTCAAATTTCATGTGAGAATAATAGGTTAGGTATGTAGTAGCGACTAGCGAAGGTATTGAGATGGAGACAAAAAGAAAAATTGTGTACACTTGGATATCACGTCTATATTATAGTAATATGAGTAACCAAATTCACTTTTTTAGATTAGATTTTCAGAATCCATATAGAAGATCATCTGATCAACCAAATCTCTTCGACATATTCGTCGCAATACATTAATTACGTCTTAGAAAATTACAATAATGCCAAGCCACAAGATCGATCATGCCGCGAAATGAACTAACTCGTGAATGTACAGATTTTCATCCAAATTTTATAAGTCGAGCCACTAATTAGAAGATCATAATTAAATAAATTGTCGATGATGTATAGTATGGTATAATTTTAGATTTCATAGATGATCTGAAAGCTATTAACTAGAATAGAGAAAGGTCCAGAAGGGTCCTTTTAAAAGAGTCAACCTTTCTGTATTTCCTTAATTTTTTTCTAGTCATATGAATACAAGAAATAGTATCACGATTGGAGTAAAGGTTTCGTTTTCACCGGACACCATACAACCTCTCTCGACTCTCTCAGTAAATTTCCGCCGGCATATTTAATATGTGTAAATATCAACTATATCCGCTTTGCCAAAATTATCTTAACTATATAAAATATTTAGTTAAACAATAAACTATCAACTTTGTATTAAAAATATCATGCGTGTGCGTTTTTCGGTCCTAGAAATTCTAACTAGCGTAGCTCGCCGGATGTCATTGTGTAATTTTTACTTTTTTTAAATGACATGACACAAAAACGACGTCGTTTGTGCTCTGATACTTGTAAAAATGATGAGCTATGTCAAGATTTTGGGATCCAAAAAATGGACGCAATTTTTTTTTAAAACAAATTCGAAAGTTTGGAGTTTAATTAAATATCACTTCTAATTCAGAATATTTTTATAAAATAGGTATAGTTTAGGGTTTGTGTAAATAAAATGTGACCTTAAATAAAAATATGTTTGTGTACATAAACACTCTCTCTAACAAATAAAAACATGTTTGTGTACATAAACACACTCTAACAAATGACTCAATTAATATAAAAGATAATAATTTAATGATCCGTAATAATCAAGATGTCACATATCGGTAATAATGAATGAAGAAAAGGCGCATGCCCTCAACCATGTATTTAGCCTAGTAATCTGTGACCAACTTGGAACATGCTTAAAACTGTCACACTGAATGATTTTAATCATATTTTATAGACGCACGAAGCCATATATCTCAACTGTTGAATATTGATCCCAAGAAATGAAAGACACAAATCTAGAAAATACAGCAAATGAGTGCCTTGGAAGCATTCTGTCACCACCTAGGTCGAAATATAATAGACAATTACAAAAAATAACAAATCCATTCTAATTTTTTTAAATGCATGACAAGGTTGTGGGATTTTTAAATTATTTTTCCTTGATCGAATTCAAAATATAGTCACAGTAAAACTTTTAGCTACGAAACAATTAATAATTTGATTTTTAAAAAAGGTGTATTAAAATGAGTAATATTTTATATGAATCGAAAGGAATGAGTCGAGTCCGAGTCAGTACGCGTGCGGTTTCTGCTTGTGCGCGTGATCCTATAAATACAATTCCCATGCTCACACTGTATTGTGTGCTTGTGTTATTTTATGCACTATCTGTGAAGGAAATTGATCACATTCCTATTTCCAACAACAAAATTATGGTACTATTGTCTTATATATAGTATTGTTACAGAACACAATGAGGAGAGTTGGCATTTTCCAATTGCTCCCACATTTTGATTTTTATTTTTAAAATATTTAAGATTAATCATAGTTTATAGTCTAAAATGTTTGAGAATTTCAATTTATTTTCCGTATAGCTTGAATTTGAGAAACTATTTAACTATTGCCAATATAACAATAATGGTGTCAAAGTTTGCGGCTGATTTTCAGTTGTTTTATAACAAGATTCGTTCAAATTGATGCATGGACTTTGTCCGCCATGTCAAGATGGAGACTTTATTATTGGGTAAGTTTGGCTGAGTAATGAAGACGAATTTTACCGAAAACGAGCAAGGAAGGACTATTGTCACATTTTCGGCAAAATCTGTCATCATCACTCAAACAAAATAGTCAAATAGTACATCAATGTCTTCGTCTATATATATGGCGAACAAAGCTCAGATATCAACTGAATTAATCTTGTTATAAAACAACTTGAAATCAATTGAAAACTTGACACTATTGACTATTATTATTGCTAACTATAATTAAATAATTTTTCAAAATTCAAATTATCCAGAAAAATGACTTGAAATTGAAGTTATAAATTGAAATTTGCATAAATTCAGGCTATAAAGTATGGTCTTATCTTTTTTTACTATAGTTGTTCATGGTTGTACTTGTATTCTTTTTTTTTTCAACTTCTGTTCAATATCCTTATATATATTTGATTCCGCGTTGGAGTAATTATGTATGTTTTATGAAACAATCCGAATTGTGACATTTTTTTTAATATTTGTCCTTCCGGGACATCCAATTAATCTAAGTGACGAGGGTCTTCTTGTAAGCGAAAAAAATCTATGGACAGAATTGCACCACTCTCATTCCCTAAAAATAGAATTGATTCATATTTAAGTTTAACCCATATATTTTATCTAGTTTTGATCGTGATAGAATCTATAAGCTCGTGAACTGTGGGGAAAAAATGATAAGCTTAAGCACGATCCAGAGGTAAAGAAATAAAAATCAAACTTACCAATACTAATTAATTCGATTAAACTAGAGTCAATAGAAAATCTAGCCCGTATCTGCTAAAGTGAAAATGTAATAAATCAAATGTAACACAAGTCTTTGTTTGCCATTTATTCTGCTGCTATATTAGGCCTCACCAAGGCTATTTTTTGGTGTATAGGTTTTTACTGTATTTCATGTAAAATTACTATTTGCCATATTCAAGTGCAAAGCCAGATATACCTCCACCTCCATTCTTATCATCATAATTTCTCACTATAATTGATATCTATTTAATGTTGTTCTTTACCATCTTGTTTTTGTTTTTTGTACTTAGAGAGAGAGATATAGTATAGACTTTGAACCCCAAATTCCCTTTATAGAGAGAATATCATAATATTAGAATGTTCAATATAATATTAGAATGTTATTGAAGGGAAAAATTATATTTCCTCCGTTAATTTTTATTTCTTTTATCGCATTGTAAATGACACAAATTTTAATATAATGCTTGGTGATATGTTAGTGCAGTATAATTGTGTGGTGAGTTGTGCGGACACTACTATTATTTACGGAAAGTGGCAAATTTTTCGTGGACAAAGTTGATATTTATATTCGCTAAGAAATTGTATGAATTTAAAAATCGAAATTTTTGTCACCTCTGAGATTCAAACAAAGGAACCATGAATTTATTTAATAAGGTGATAAATCCGCCATAAATCTTCATGATCTAAGTATTTGAAAATGATTCATAATTTATACTGTGAGAGTGATTTGTAGAACAACCCCTTTCTATATAGATATTTTATTTAAAAAATTATAAGTAAAAAGACGGTTCTCTTACAATTCACGCATCATAATTTAACGTACTATTTGTTGAAGTCCGTCATGCAATGATAGCCCACAAACACATTTACTGTATTTAAACTTTGGGCCTATAAATTTAGTGAAGCCCATTATCATTATTAAAGGCCCGTATGTTATGTAACAAGGTTTGACAAGAAAGCTATTTCACGAAAATTATCAAATGTCAATTTATTCAAGATCATTTTCTTATCTAAAGGTCTGTTTGGTATCACGTAATTGGAGGTTTGGATTTGAAAGATAGGCATCAATCAAATTGGCTGAGGGACCTATAAAAAGTCTCATTCCTCAAATAAAGCTTTCAATTCCAAATCCATTGTTTGGTACTATAAAAATATTTAGATTTAGAACTGAATTCCAATTCCAAATCCATCCAATTCCACAATTTGAATTCTATAGTTAAAGTAAAGATTTAGAAATCCAAATAAATATAAAATTG
>JAYDZE010573623.1:0-11670 GCA_034509125.1 Monilaria moniliformis
GATCGAACCACGTAAAAACCTTTGCGTCATTTTAAATTCCTAGCCTACAAGCAAACCCGAAAATCCTTGTTCGATCAGTGTCTGAGGCAAAAAGTAGTAGTAACGGATTAATAAACTAGAGTTTAGATGAATAAGCAACAATAAGAAAAGTTTATCCCCAAAAAGAGTTGCAGTCAATTTCACTACACCTAAAAGGCAAGAAAGATTCTTTCCCAGGCACATTCCAAAAGAGCTCTCCTCATTTTCTCACCATAATTCACAGAGATAAACGAATCTCATCTACTCCATTCATGTAGTTTAGCTTCAACCAGAAGGGATTGACTATGAAGAGACTTTCTCTCCTGTTGTGAGATTTACATCCATACACTTAATACTGGCGATAGTCGCAAGTTTATATTTGGTGTTATATCAAATGGATGTCAAAACTGTATTTTTAAATGGCGAACTAGAATAAAAAATCTACATGGATCAATCGGTAGGTTTCGTTGACAAAAGTCAACCGCACAAAGTGTGCAAAATGCTAAGATCAATTTATGGTCTTATCTTCTAGACAATGGTATATTAAATTTCATCAAACTATCTTTTCATATGACTTTGCGATGATTGATGAAGACCATTGTGTGTATCTTAAAAAAGACAAGAACAAATTCGTTATCTTGTCACTGTATGTGGATGACATATTATTGGCCGGTAATGATAAGGAGTATGTCTTAATGACAAAAGGATGGTTGTCCTCCAATTTCGAAATGAAGGACATAGGTGAAGCATCTTGGAGTAAAAATTACCTGAGATTGCTCAAAGAGGCTATTAGCTATTTCACAAGAGTCATACATTAAGAAAGTCCTTGAACGATTCATAATGCAAGACTGCAAACCAATTGATACCTTTGTTGCAAAAGGCGAAGGCCTCAGCACTAGAATGTATCCCAAAACTGCACAAGAAAAAGCACAAATAGAAAATATTCCTTATTCCAGTGCAATAGAATGTGTCCCAAAACTGCACAAGAAAAAGCTCAAATAGAAAATATTCCTTATTCTAGTGTAATAGCAAGCCTTATATACGCAACAATGTGCACAAGGCCTGATATCATCTATGTTGTTGGCCTAGCAAGTAGATTTCTATCAAATCCAGGTTAACCTTATTGGACATCAGTTAAAAGGATACTAAGGTATCTCAAAGGCACTATGAATTACTCATTGTGCTATCTACGATATGACCAAAATTTGATCGGGTACACAGACGCCAATTGGGGAGGAGCTTTTTTGATGAAAGAAAGTCAACATCATGATATACTTTCTTACTAAATAATGGTGCGATTTCCTAAGCTAGCAAGAAACAGACTTATATAGCGTTGTCCACAATGAAACTGAATTTGTGGCAATTTCGAGTGTCGTACAAGAAGTTGTTTGGTTGGAAAGATTCTTGAACAATTTGGTATTCAACAAAGATGCATCGAGAGTGGCAGCGGTGAATTGTGATAGTCAAGCCACAATTTCATTCACTAAAGATCTCAAATATCATCAAGAACTAAACAAATAGATATAAAGTACAATTTTGTACGAGATCTGGTTGCATGTAAAGAAGTGAACATACAGTACATATCTACGCACAAAATGGTTGCAGATCCATTTACGAAGCCAATTCTTAGAGACGTATTTAATGTTAGATCTCTAGGATTGCGTAGAACCTAATGTACTAGTTGTATTATTGTATACGAATAATTTGTTTTGCCATTAATGTATGTTTGAAATTTACATTAAATAATAAAGTTTAGTGATTTATTAAGAAATAACATACACAAGTATGCATATATGTTGAGTACATATATATAAGATAAAAGGTATCTCGGACAGATGATTGGCTTTCTCACATGGGCAATCACTTCTATAGTTTAATACTATGTGAAGATGGGTTTAGTTTCAAATTTAAAAATAAGTGTTTAAATGAGAGCTTGTTTTCAAACTGAACCACCTTAATAATTGATCAAGATGAGGTCATGTAAATTACGATGGAAAGTGAATAAAAGATCCCAATACTCACTTTATCTGTCTTATACGCCGAGTAGGAGTCATGTTGTTGATATGGTTAACCTAGTAGAGTTAGGGACTCAAGTTAGATATTGTGAGCATCTAAACTATCACCTATATGGTATTGTTAATACGATGAAGACATACGCTCCAAGAAAAGGGAGAGTAATACCGTAGCATGTAATCCATAATACATGCGCGTTATTAAACCAAAAACGGGTAATAGAAGCTTGGATCTCTGCTTCTAAGTTATGTGAGACCCATGAAATCAATAAGGGATCTCAATTTAAGTATCCTCAGGATTTCGACTATTTCTTGAAGTTTCAACTCAATGTTAGCTCTCTTAGCATGTTGCCTATGATCAAGTATGATTCAATCTTAAGGAGCATGTCTAGAGAGCAGTTGAATTGAAATAGAGAGACTCGAGGAAAATGGAAGATCATTATAGTGTCTCATTTGAATTGTATTCACCAGTCGACCAATTGTGTTTTATATGCTAAATACAATTGTGAATACAAAAGTTATTGCATCATCAATTATACATAAAGAGATCGCGAGAAATTAACAAATGTGACTAAATGAATCTAGGGTGTTGCATACTAACTCTACTGTGAGCTGCTATGCATACCTAATAGTTGCATAGTACCTGGCTCTCACGATGAAAGTATGTTGATCGCACGACCTACTTTCTAGTATGAATATTAGAGAGAAAAATGAATTAGAGATAACGATTTCTAAATCTTAATTACGATAATGTTGCGCCCATTATGTGCGAGTGGAAGATGTTAGTGCATGCCCTTAATGGGCAGTTATCATTGAAAGAACAAAACTGCTTGGCAGTTACTAAAGAAAAAAAAATTGCACAAATTAGTTAAATATTATTCATATATATATGCAAAATGTGCATATGTATGAAAGTGTGGTAGAATATGTTAAACTCCTTCAAACAACAAACATAGAAACACATTCATTCGTGTTATATTCTCCAATATCTCGAAAGATAGTGTCGTGGAAAGCAGTACGTCTTTCGCGTACGTGATCACGAACTTTGATTAGTATATCGAACCGTCACAAGAAACGATCCGGGTAAGTCTCCGTCAACGTCGTTTAATTCCACAAATTATCATATGTTTGTAATACGAATTATACTTCACTCTGCAATTCTTTTGGCCGAATTTAAACTTAACCTATTAGATCCCCTAATTATTCTCCAATATTTTAGTACCCCGCAATCTGAGATTGTTTCTAGGATGATAAATTCTATTTTATCTTTCGACAAAAAAAACATTTTCATTATCTGTGATTGCATTTAGGGATGTCAATCAGGCTAGCCCATCGGGTTTTAGGTCAGCTCAACTCGGGTTACGAGTTAATCGGGTTAGAAATTTCCAACCCTAACCCTAAACGTTCGGATTTCGGGCTAGCCCAACGGCCTAATCGGGCTATAAGCAAACGATAAAAAATAATTTATGTATTTTTTATTATTAAGAATTCTATATTTATAATATATAAATGTATAAAAAATTAAATATATAAATCATATGATAAGCATAAAATTCAATGTGTAAAAAATTTCAAAAAAAGTCAAAGATTACATAAATTAAAATTAACGATAAATTGTTCAAAAATAGTTTTGCCTCATAGAATCAAAGAGTCTCAGAAATGAACCTAAACTCTAAATACTTGAATTACATTATTTTTTACACCGATAATCTTTGAAGCTTCAACTTCATAATTCACTTCGAATTCATAGTCTTCAAACTTTTCACTATCTATTAAACAAAATTATATTAAAAATATAATATAGTTTGATAATTTATAATTTTATACTAAATATAAAATCTTACCATCAAAATATCTATGCAACCAATTACGTGAGCAAAGAAGAGCTTGCATTTTTCGGTATATTTGTTCAAAATATGTACTCTAATATGAAAGGAAGATTCTTATACTATCGTTGTTATAAGAATGTTAAGCACATCACACGCCATCCTAACAAGTTCTCCAAAATATGATGCATGATTTCCCCCTAATGCTTAATGAATGTAAATATTTAATTTGGAAAAATTTGGAATATGTACTTAAATTCAAACACGACTAAATATTACTAGTGTAAAAACTAAACAAATGACATCTGATAAGAATGTCGTTGGATAAATATTTTGTTATTGAATGATTTAACTTAAGAACAGGTTATTATACATCTTGACATGATAAAAAACATAATTTAAGAATTATAAAATTAAAATGAAACACAAATGTGTTTCGTTAAATTTCAAAGCATGTTTCATAATATTATTTATAGTGAACTTGAATTGTCCAATTCATTTATATATATTATTATTTATATTAGTAAAAATCTAATATATATATATAAATTGAAGGGTAAATTTTTATTTTTTGTCAAATCAATTGTCAAATAAGACGGAAGAATATGAAATAGTTGCATTAAGGGTCAACCCATTGGGTTCCAGGTCATATGCTAATTGGGTGCAGGCTAATCGGGCCGAAATCTTATCGGGCTATAAATTTCCAATCCTAACCTTCTAAAATTAGCGGGCTAGTCGGATTAGCCCAGCGAATTCGGGCTGGACTGAGATCCCTATTTATAGGGTATATATCTATCTAATTTGGAAAAATAATCAATAGTATATAAGTACGCAATGTAATAAGTCATATATTGGGGTTATATATATATATATATATAAACATCAAAGAATTAATAGGATAAGTGCCACAAAAATGGTATTTACCATGTCAATAAAAAATTGAAATTTTATGTATTAATAACATATTGGTTATCAGTTTAATATGATGGGGTATAAATGGTATTTTTTTTTCCCTTTTGATTATGCTGGAAGTCATTAGTTATGTTTGGAAATTGTGAAAAAAGATGTTATACCACTGCAGTTAGTCAAGCTATATTTGTTGTTTTCGGATTGGAGCTTTGGATCGATTACGGCTTTTTGACTTTCCTATTATAAACTACAATTGGAAAAACAAATGTGTGAAAATGTCCCAAGTTTAACATTTTTATCAAAAATATCTCAACAATATTTAAATTGTAATATTTTAGTACCCAATCATTAAACAATATAATAAAAATTTCATAGTCGAATTTATCAAGCTTGGGAAACATGATCAAATGTGCTTTAAGGATTAAAAAAATGTAGCTAATTTATAATTTGTGAATTTAGAGTTAGGAATTCACATACTTTGATGCGTGACATGTCGATCTTGAGAGACTAAAAAACTTAACTTGAGACAATTTTATTATGTTGTTCAAAATTTGGTTGTTAAAATATTATGCATTAAACGTTAGGACATTTGTACGGAAAATATTAAATATTAAGATATTTTTGTATATTTCTCTAAATTATATGTAATGGCGAATTTAGGGATGAGATTAAATGGGGATTACAATTATTAGGTGTCTGGTGAGGCCAAATTAAGTCCTAACACTATACATGGAAATTAAGGATCTTAACTAAATATCTTAACTTTGGTATTAGTAGCCTTCCAAATTATTCAATAATACGACTTGCAGGTGAAAATAAATGAGAAGCATATGCATAGTTATCACATATCAATGCTAATTAAGAGCTTACATATATACACATGTATAAATAATATGTTGACAAATTGACATTCAGCCTACATCATCATTTTTCTAATATCTTTTTATCATAATATATCACATAACTTATTATTGGGGGCAATAAATCTACAAATTATTTATGTACGTATCAAAATTCGATTATTCATTTTTGCCATACCATCAAATAGATCAATAAAAGAATAAATCATACTTTCTTTTTATGTAATAAGTAAATTTAATGATTTCGTTGAAAGTTTAAATACAATGTATTAGAATATATAATATTTTAAAAAAGGCTAATGTAAATTTAATGTTAGCAGTGTTCATGAACAATAGTCATAAATAAAGATGGCATAACGGTCACCAACGTATGAATAGTTTGTAATCAACGTCCAAATCAATTTATTATTATATACTAAGTAGATATGGTATCCTACTACTGCTGTAGCACGGCTAGTTAGTTAAATAGCATGTTTAAAAAGTAAATACTAGATTTATAGGGTTGATTAAATGTAAACTATGAGGTTGACTAATCATCAGGAAAAAAAAATAAAAACTATGTTTCAATTTCTATTTTCAGTTGTATCTTAAAATTGTCCCATAAAACATTACTGCAATGAATTTATTGAAATCTATTTTTTCATAGAATTACCTACCTACCTACCTACCTACCCCTGTGAGCTTCTAATTTCATTTTCTATATAATAACACCTATGTCGATGCAATTTATAAGGCTTTAAAAACTATTGATTTTTTTGTAAATTAGGCCAAACCTTAGTACCTCAAATTCTCTGTCTTTAATTAACAAGCTTCAAACGATTGTGAATTGGAGTTCAAATTGGTACATTTAGCTAATTTGTGGAGATTTAATAGCCACTTGCATTTTTTATGAAATGTGAAACGTGTGTGTACGATACTAGACTAGATCCTCCGTTTGTATGTTTTACACGATAATATATTACATAATAACAGAGAGTTAGTTGAAGCACATGGAAGATAGTTAGTTATTGGAGTTGTGGATTCCCAACTGATATTCTTGAGATTATAGAAGGCACATATTGGTATACTATTGTTAACCATAAATCCACATTAGACCACAATTTCCAAACTGGAGAAATTTAATTCGGAAGATTTTGTGTAGATATTACAGTTGAAACGTTGAGATATTTTATAAGAGTAAGTTGAAGATCCGCAATCAATCGAAAACAATAAATATAGGTTGACTAATTAATGAACCCTAATTACCAATGTACATCAACATATGGAAAATTACATGTAATACATATATATATACACTATCATTTACTTTTTCATAATTACCATAGGATCTTTGCCATGAACCTTCATATTTTTGTTCGATTCAAAAAAACAAATTGTAGGATATATTTGAAAAACAAATTAAAAAAAACTCATGATTTATCTAGCAGCTTTCATACTTTGGGATTCAAAGATCAAAAAGTCAAAATCTAAATAAATGAAATTATTTCATCAACTTGCATGACTATATAAAACCCTCAAACCCCCATTCATATTCCATCTCATCATCACTATTTTTATTGATCAAATTCGCACCAAATAACCATGGCTAGAATCCTACACATCATTCTTGCTGTCGTGGCCCTCCTTGCCGGAAATTGTGAGGCGACGCGCCATCTCCAACACCTTCCGAAGCTGTTCCCGCTGCCGGCTTTTCCGCCGACCCTGTCCCAGCACGGCTTCCCTAAATTCTCTCTCCCGCCGCTGCCGTCGATTCCTCACTTTACTTTCCCCAAATCTTCTGGCTCTCCGCTGCCGTCGATTCCTCACTTTACTTTCCCCAAATCTTCTGGCTCTCCGCTGCCGTCGATTCCTCAAATTTCTTTCCCGAAATCTTCAGGGTCGCCGCTGCCGTCGTTCCCTCACATTTCTTTCCCCAAGTCCTCGCCGCCACCGCCTTCTCGCCACTAAAACTTGATATATGCATTAAAGTGAAAAAAGCAGTGTTTTATGCTGTCAATAATATATTCAGAGGTATCATTTTAATAAATATAAACGTGACTTATATAAAATACCCTTATGTGAAGTTTGGCGGAGTTTGAGCCGTGGTTCGTTGTTATATATATATATATAGTTGTTGTAACTTGTAAACTTGTAATGTTTTTCTATTATTAATACATTACGTGTACTGTCCTCTTCACTCAATTTCGTATTTATCTCTATTTTATGCTATTTTATTACAACACCAATATAATCTAATGTTATATTGATCGATGAAGATAAGATCACGAACTACAAGTTTAATGCAATGTTAGTATTACGTCCACCTGCACAATGTGCAAACGGAACATTCAAAACTTTGTACTATAATGTTAATTAGTTAATTATAATTATCAAATTAGTGTGTAATCCAAAGAGTTTCAATGGAAAATCATTTGATTATAGTAAATGAATTCTTTTTTATATTAGGATAAAACATATTATTCTTAAGGTGATTCTCGGTTAAAACTTGATAGGTTATTAATTTAATTTAACAAATAATCACTTTACGCTATAATTTATAAGTACAAAGTTAAAAATTAATTTCATATTTGGTTATGGTTCAATTAAGTGAGATGTTATAACCAGGACATAGCATGGTGATAAAGCAAAACGATGAGGCTAAAATTTAGCTACCCTGAATCATTGATCTTGGCGGAGCGCGATGATAAATTAAACTAATGAGGATAGGATTCAACTATTGTAACCCGACTAAAATGAGTGTATTGGTACTTGTCCTAAACTCGATTAAAAAGTGAATCAAATACACATCACCGTCTCAAACCCATATAATAGTATCCGCTAATTACTCAAAGTTATTTTTATTTATAAATATAAGTTACTACAATAAGATTATAAATATTAATAATAAATAAAATAAATGACAAAAGATTATAAATGGTGAAATTCTCACGTGGGAATATCAGTTGATGCTTGGACCCCTTTAAAATTTAAATACTCATAAATAGCTCACATTCGATTAAAAAACTATTTTACTATTCATTTTCGTCATAACCATATAATAATACTTGCTAATTAATTATCCAAACCCATTTAAATTAAAAATAACTAAATATTAAATATAAGTTGTTACAATAATTAGCTATTCATCTAAAACAATCGAACGTTAAAAATTGAATATTAATAATAAATACTATAAATGCATACTAATTACATATTTTTGATGTAAATTCATATATTAATATTCGCTAATTGCCTGAATCTTATTAATTTATACATACCGATATTTACAATAATTGGTTACCATCTCACTTATAAGTAAATATCTATATTAAATAATTTTAAAAAATAAAAGATTAAAAAATAAAGAAAATTTCATACATCAATGTTTATAAATGTTCCAATCCGTCTAAAATGTATTTAGCCTACCCACCGAAATATTAGATATAAATTAAAATTCAATTCAAAACACTAAGTAACATGATTCTATAATTTCTATTGACACAAGATATGGCCTAATAATTTATTCATGTTCTCTCTTTGGGGTTGTTGCACCTGGGTTGGTATTCTTCCTTCATTACCGCGCAATTCATTCATTTATACGGCCAACAGAGATATTTAGTGTGTTAGTGAATCCAAGCTTGCTTTCTGTTCTTTTTGGGCATCTTGTACCTTCTGCACCACTTCATTATTTGCATGTACATTGCTCTGCAAGATTTGTTGGGAGTTTATCAGTTACCCTATCATATCCTCAAGTGTTCTTGCTGGTTTGGTTGTCGTGGTGGTGGATGGTTATTCTGGTTTAGATAATTTCTTTGTTCTGGTTATGGTTTTGCTGGTTGTGCTAAGCCCATCGGAAGTTTGGATGGTCGCGCCACCCTGAATTATATGTTGGTGCAAATGGGTCGCGCTTCGGTTCTTGATTTGGCCAATTGCCAATAGCGTTGACCTGGGCTACTACATCTACTTCCTCCAGTCGACAGTATAGAGAAGTGTACCCTAGCTTCCCACATGTGCCACAAGTTTCTTCTTGTGTGGGTGCTCGCACCATCTTTTCTACCACCGTGGTAAACATTCTCAAGTTTGGTGATTTTTGCTTCTATCTTTTCCTCCAGTTCCACTGTGCTTGCGCTAGTGTGCGTTGCCCTTCTTAGAATCTGGTGTGCGGCTCTTCATATTCACTGGTCGCATCAACTAGGGTTTGTATGACATGCCTTACTTCACTAACTCTCTTCGTTGAGAAAACTCCGCCACTAAAAGAATTTATCAGGTTCTTTGATTCCACAGTCATCTCTTAGTAGAAATATTGGAGTAATTCTCCTTCCAAAAGTTTGTGATTTGGGCAACTATCAACTAATTTCTTGAAACGAGTCCAATAATCATTCAAGGACCCATCGACCTCTTGTGGAGCTCCAGTGATCTGCTTTTTCAGAGTGTTGGTTTTTTTAGCTGGAAAAAAATATTCCAAGAAAATCTTCTTTATTTCCGGCCAGCTTCCTATGGAGTCTGGAGGTAGACTGGTGAACCAAGCGTTGGCTTCCCCCGACAACGTGAAGGTAAGACAGTCAATCTAAACTGTTCATCCATCACTCCACCTGGATGTTTCTGAATCTAGCACATCTTGATGAATTCACTCACAAAATTATACGGGTTTTCATTTTTTTCCGTAGTAGTTTGGTAGGACGTTCAGCAAGGCTAACTTGATCTCAACAAGTGGGGTTCCTTTCGGGAGCTTGATTAGTTGGGAGGTCGTCAGTAAGATGATATGCTAGATCCTCGAGCCTGGAGTCATTCTCCAGTTCTGCCATCTCCTTCTTTGGTCTTGTATCTTGTTGAAAAACCCTAACCACTTCGTCCTCACTCTCAGAGTCAGATCCTTTGACAGGGTATTTTTTAGTCATGTCTTTCCTTTGAGATTGTGGGACGTCAGTCTTTGCCTTCTCAACGGGCAAGTAGTCCTCTCGATCTCTGGGTCAAATAATAATCTAGACCTCGAGAATCTGTTCATACACTAAGGAAAAGAAAGGAAAAAAAAGAGAAACAAAAAGAAAAAGAAAAGAAAATAAAGTTAGAAAAATATTCACAAATGACACAAACAACTAATGCTATTCCCTGGCAAAGATGCCATTTGACGTGAGGCTGGCATGCAGTCGTTGGTGTACACAAACAACTAATGCCATTCCTATCTCCCTCCACCTACCCTTACCGCAGGTAGTTGAGAAAGATAACCAGAATTTATTTCCGGCGAAGATCAGTCTCTGTTAAGAACTATGTTATCTACTAACTGCCTGAATTCTACTACTGCTACCACTATTTCAATCATGATTTTTATGTTAAAAGCAATTACACAAACTCACACTAATTATCTAGAATCAGATCTTACATAAAAACGGCTAAGAAAGTATAAGTGTTTTTTGTATCCACAAAACTAGACTATTCAAGATAAGAAATTGAAGAAAATCAACATAAGGTCAATTGAACCTTAACCAAGCTATCTGCAAAAAGCAAAATGTACTTAAGCTATTAAACACACAAGGCAGCGATACTTAAACATCAAGGACTGAATATAATTCAACGGAAATTGTTCGGCTCTCGGCCATAGCATCATTCAAGTCAAACAAACTAAAATAAACGAAAGCAAACATAATTGTTTAGGTGTTCTTCTTTCACAACTACTTCCACAAGCATAACAAGAAAAGAAACAAGAATGGAAACGGAGCGGGCAGGTGGAAATTTGGTCGGATGTCTGTTCTGAGAGTGGTTGAGGTTGCTCGCATCCGTCTTCTCCAGGATGGGTGTTCACGGTTCCGGAACTGCCGGTTCCGGTTCCGTGCACCCTTGGAACCATAACCGAACCTTTAGGGGGCTAGGAGGTTCCGGTTTGGAACCGGAAACCGCCGGTTCCGGTTCCGGTTCCAAACTGGACGGTTTCAGGTCGGTTTTGCCGGTTCCGTTTCGATTTTTCGGTTTTCTTTTTTCTTTTTCTTTTTCAAAGTGAGATTGTGATTGTATTCTATTTTCTATTGTAAATTGTAATTCAAAATCGATAAGATAAGAGTAGAATTCTAA
>JAYDZE010573634.1:0-29972 GCA_034509125.1 Monilaria moniliformis
AATTGATTTCTCAAATCCACAATCCTTAAGCGAAAATTAATAGCACATTTTTATTAGTAAAATTGAGGGTTATTACAGAAGTATTCTTCACGCGCCACCAATGCATTTTCTATGCGCGTGAATAAATCTATGCTCATACGGAACTGGCAACGAAATACTTCTCGCCCCATCACGAACGCTCGAAGAAATAATCCTCCACGAGGCGTGCGGCTATGATTTCTCGTTCTCGGTGCACCTAGTTCCTTGATCGGACTACAAGGGTCGGCCGATCCTCCGATAAATTACGAGAAATGACCGGCGTGGCCGTGCGAATCACATTACAAGTTTTGTCGCACTCGTCGGACGAACTACCCTTGTCAAAGTGATATGGATCCATAATCTGCTAAGTAGTTGGAGAGAAATATGGAGAGAAGTTGTAGAATAATTGAAATTGTGGTTTGAAAATGAGATGAAATAAAATGGTATTTATGGATATGAAAATGAATAAAAATAAAAATAGAAAAATTAAAAAGAGCCGTTCAACGGCTAAAAAAATAAATATATATATTTTCAACGGTCGAAATCGATCGATTAATATATTTTTTTCAGAATAAAAAAATTAATTTAAAACTCGCACAAACACGTCTAGCGATTGCGGAGCACGCCCCAATCTCATTGGCCGAGCAGCCTGCGAGACCCCGCCACTTTTTCTTGCCGCAAGCCCGCCTGTCCTTTCACCTCTCCGCAACGCAGCCCGCGTCGCCGCGTTTCAGCTGGAACGAACTTGCGTGGCCACGTTGCAGATGCCCTTACAAAAGCACGAATCGAGTATTATCTTATTATATCAGTCATCTAATAAATAGGTCTTGACTGGTTGAATACTCTAATATACATAACACTTGTAAACCAAGTTTATATTTTATAATCCGTTAATAATTCCGTCAAAAGCCTGGAGAGTATCGACCTGAGAAACCAATTAAAAATGATTGCCAGAATTTAATTAAAATAAAATCCCTGTAGTAAAAATACAACATCCTATGCGTCATTCTCTAAATTGTGCTCTCCCACTTCCTGCATTACTTCCTTGGATAAATTTTGACTTCACCTCTGCAATCTCTCTCTCTCTCTCTCTCTCTCTCATGATTAATGACTTGATATCTTTGAAATTTTGCCGTAAGTTTCTCCATTTGATCTGGTTGTCTATACTTGGGCATCTGAAGTCAGTATCTATTTTATTTGATTACCTGTGATTTATTTTGCTTCTCTCCCTCTCTCTCCTGTGATTGATTCTGTTGTTAGGTTCTATGGTGATTAGTTTTCAGTTTTGTTCTGCAATATCCTGATGTCTTGATAAGGTTTCAGCAAATTTCGATGATCAAGAAGATGGATAAACAGCTGTAGTCGATTTATCATTTTTTGGTATAATGAAGAAACAGTTGAGTTTGTGTTATAGTTTTAATTTAAATGCTTGTTTTGTTAATCGTGAGAATTTTTGGGATAATGAAGGTTAAGGTTCTTAATGTGCAGGGGACAAAAACACCGAATAGGGAAAGAGAATTGGCTAGGTGGCTAGGTGAAATTGATGTCCTTAGAGAGATGGATTCTCTTGACGTAGAGGTAGAGAAATTGTTTTCTTAGTTCAATTGGCTAGATTTCGGGAGTGTTTCTTCATAAAAAATTGCGAGAGACTCGTTCCATAAATTTGGGGGTGGGGTGTTTTGGGAAATTAAATTTTTGAAATTAATTTTGAGATGGATCTTTGTTTGAGTAGGGACTTCTTTTAGGAAGATTACCGGTGGTGGAACGTGGAGTGACTTTTATTGTTTGGACTTGCGTGTGGTAACTGATTTAAAAGATCTTGTAAAGGCTCTGGTATGTGTATCTCATTAATTTGATCTAGGATTTAGGTAGAAATGGAATTGATGAGGGCATAGTAGTGCATTGTTGCACACTGTAAGTTCAGTTTTTAACTTTTTGCATAGTGAATTGCATTAGGAGTCTTTTACTTTCACACTGAGCTACTCTGTTTAAATCTCTGGAGTAAGCAAATTCCATAATAACTTTGATGTTGGGTTATGGTATGAGTACGGAGAAAAGCCTTCTTACGTGGATTTGAACAGGGTGAATAATTTCCAGATATCTAGAAAGATAATGAAATTAGTGTAGATGTATAAGCTATTTTCCCATGCATGACTCACAATTTTTCCTAGCCATGTTGCTATACATAATTCTTATCAGATTCATGTGAAAATATCAATTTCCTTTGGAGTATATCCTCCTCTTGTTGATTGACCATGGCTTATTATTCTAAAAGATAAACTTTTGATGTGCTTAGCACTGTTTTCTAATCATGCTTGATTTTGCCTATTTGGGACTTGGGAGTATTTCAGGTTGTGGTTCGAATAATGCCAAAGATGTGCACGTCTTATGTGATAATTGTGCATGTATATGAGTTAAAGCACGAACTTGTGATTATATTTCATACTGCTTAACTTGTTCAGAGTGATTGCCTAAAACGAGGGCAAAAAAAAATGCAATTCATTCGTATAGCACATCAGAGTTTTTTAGCATGTAGGACCTTCTTCAGACTGCTTATATCTCTCTATTCTGCTTGCAGTCAAATTTGATTTTATCATACAAAATGTTTGATTGTGGTCCAAAGACTCAATACATCACTGGGCAGCGGGACAAGTTTGTAAGGTATCCTTCTCATTTGCTTATATAATTCTTGAATTGTAGAGTTATCTAATTTGCTGGCTTCACTGAGGTTAGACTGCTTGTACTAAAGATGCTTGCTGAGAAAGTGGGGTTTTGAGTAAATATAATCTGCAAATTTCCTGCAATGTCGGACACTTCTTCGATCATGACTGTACAATAACTACATGTTCTCATCAATGCACTTGGGACAAAGTACTAGGTGTTGTTTCACTGTCTTTTATTAGGCAAGTGTTTATGAATGTTTTTTTTCTTTCTTCTTTTTGTTATTAGATTGGATGAGTTGGATTCCAGACTCTCATCCCCATCAACTTCAGTTGCTACAAACAAATGTGGCTTGAGTATCGATGGTTTGGGCCGTGGTAATCATAGAAATCCTGCTCCATCAAAGTCCTTTAAGAGAGGAATGAAGAAAGGATCTCAAGGTCTAAAATCTATTGGTCGGTCCCTTGGTTTTGGTGTCTCACGAGCAGTTTTCCCAGAGGACCTCAAGGTGTCAGAGAAGAGGATTTTTGACCCCCAAGACAAACTCCTTACCCTTTGGAACAAGCTTTTTGTGATGTCATGTATTCTGGGAGTATCTGTTGATCCTCTGTTTTTCTTTCTTCCAGTTTTTAATAAATCAGAAAATTGCCTGGACATAGATAGAAAATTGGCCATCACGGCTACAACATTGCGCACAATTGTTGATGCTTTCTATCTTATTCACATGGTTCTCCAATTCCGGACTGCTTATATTGCCCCTTCATCCCGTGTGTTTGGGCGAGGTGAACTTGTAATTGATCCAGGACAAATTGCTAAGCGGTACTTGAAGTGCTATTTCATCATTGATTTCCTTGCAGTGCTTCCCCTTCCACAGGTTCGAGAAATTGCATTGTTATTTGTCTTTTGAATTGTACTACCTTATCTTAAGTCTTTATCCTTCCCTGAAACATAAAATGGCTTTTTATTTACTGATCAGTTGGTGAAATTTTGAACAATTAGATTGATGTCTACAGTCTACTTTCTAGTTAGGTTCAGTATAGCTATAATCAATACCAGAACAGAATACTTTTGAAACACAGTATTCCAAGCAGTGCTTCCAATATGGGGTGATTAATATAGAATGTTTGTTGCTGTCTTTCTTGGGCTTATTTCTCCTTTTAATTTTCCAAGATGTTTTCAGTAAAACATCTTTTAGTTAGATGCATGAACTTTATAGGCTGGCTGTAGCTTTTGCAGCCATGGAATCAAGGGATATATAAGATCTATATTTACTTGCATGCTTTAGTGTCTGAGCTTTGAATTTTCTTATTTGGAATCACTTATCTATTTCAATGGTTCTACATTGTAGTTATTCCTTAGCATTTTTGTTTTTTATTGCTAAACATCATTTTCTTGGTTATATGCAGATTGTTGTCTGGAGATTTCTGCAGAGGTCAAATGGATCAGATGTACTGGCTACAAAGCAAGCATTATTTTTCATCATTTTGCTCCAATATATTCCTAGATTCACCCGAATTATGCCGCTCACTTCAGAATTAAAAAGAACTTCTGGTGTCTTTGCTGAAACTGCATGGGCTGGTGCAGTGTCCTACTTGCTGCTGTACATGCTTGCCAGTCATGTAAGCATCCTTTTGAACTGTTGTATGGCATCTCATACCACTGTCTAACGTCATGGGTTTTAAAGTTGCTAATTGGGTCGTGCTTGCCTTAATACAATGTTATGATTTCCAAAAATCCGTCTTGGACATCCAGATTTTCGAACTTTGCATTAGCTCCTCAAGCATGAACTTTAGGCTGGTTATCATGGCCTGTCGTCCACGAACATTTTTAGTCTCCCCATGCGATGTGATGTTCATAAGCTGCCAGTGCATATAACTGTCTCCTCCTTGTTGCCTATCAGCAGGTGCCCACTTGAGTCTGGATCCAATCCAAACCAGAATAGTAATTCTCCAAATTGTTATTCTGCACTTCTTTTTTTATTTTTTTTGGAGAACTCCTATTCTGTTGCATCAGGATACATTTAATTCTTGTCTGATCAATTGTTAAGATGTTTTTTTACATGGGATCTGTTTAATCTCAATATCATCCGTGGACTGTGAAAATCTAGCACATTAGGAGAATATTTGTCAAGAATTTCTGCTCTTCACACTTGCTACATGTCCAGCTGCTGATACCCTTTGTTGTTATCTGTATTGTGACATAGTGATACCAACAAGTCTGCTATTCTCCTATAGAATTAACTGTATACAGCCCAATCATGCTATGCTGGTCTATACAATATGATATATGCTGTTTTTCATGGGAAATATAATAAGAGAACATATTTTGTCTGTCTTCTTTGCAGATAGTTGGGGCTTTCTGGTACTTGTTGTCTGTGGAGCGTAATGATACATGCTGGCAAAAAGCTTGCAAACGTAGAGAAAACAACTGTACCACTGATTTCTTATATTGTGGAAATCAAGATATGGCTAATTATAATATCTGGAGTGACATTAGTGAGAGAGTTTTAAGCTCAGCGTGCCCTGTTGGTGATGAAGACAATCCCCCCTTTGATTTTGGAATTTTCAGGCAGGCCTTGGCTTCTGAAATAGTTTCATCTAAAAAGTTCTTGTCAAAGTATTGTTACTGTTTATGGTGGGGACTGCAGAATCTGAGGTAAACAAACTTCTTCGTCAGGTCACCTAATCATAAGTGAATGGTAAAATCCATAATCTTCGAGTACATTAGACTTATGTTGCCACATCATTTTTGCATTTTATACACTTGATTCCATTGTCATTTTACTTTCTTTTTCGCTACTACCATTTCGGGATTATTGTGGTGTCTTGGGTTACCACTATTGCTATACTTTGGTAATAACAATTTGGCTTTACCAATTAAGAGTTTTCTTACTCTTTCTGCCTGCTCTTTTTTCCAATATGTTGGTTGAAGTTTTTCTTCATACACCCTGCGCATGTCACTGATGATCGTATTTCATAGATGTTTGAAATCAACACATAATATGGTCAGATAATCAAGGTTAAAGGCATGAATCTTCGTCTTATCTGCAGTACTCTTGGACAAGGACTACAAACCAGCACTTACCCTGGAGAGTCTATATTCAGCATTGCACTAGCCATCTTGGGACTCATTCTTTTTGCACTCTTGATTGGGAATATGCAGGTAAATGGTGATATGTTACAAATGAGCATCTTCCTCACCCTCCTTTGTCCATCTTGTTATTTGATGTAATAATCTTCTTCTTCTCCTCAGTGTTAAGTGAAATAACACGTATTAATTTAGAACATTTCTGAGTCCTATAATGGGGCACATGAAGTTCTATGCTGAATTATGAAAAGTTGAAAACAGATCTGATATGCATGCATGAGTGTCGCTTAGTCCAAGTGAAAATCATACGATCCTCCCCTGTTCGTGAGAGATTTTTCTTTTTTTTTTCTTTTTTTTTTTGGTACCTATTTGTCATTATTGGAGAGAAAAAAAATATCTATGCCTACCTTTTTTTGCAGTATCATTTTTTAATTTTGCGATCTTTATAATGCAAATCTTTGATTTAAGTGCCTCAAATTTTTAGCTGCTTTGCTCTTTCCACAGACATACCTTCAGTCGCTCACTATCCGCCTTGAAGAGATGAGAGTTAAAAGGCGTGACTCCGAGCAATGGATGCATCATCGCTTGCTCCCACCAGACCTCAGGGAACGGGTTAGACGCTACGATCAGTACAAGTGGTTAGAGACACGTGGTGTGGACGAGCAAAGTTTGGTCGAAAGTTTACCAAAAGATCTCAGAAGAGACATAAAACGCCATCTTTGTCTGGCATTAGTCAAGAGGGTAAACTTCTTATTGGAAGTTGCTTCTCAGTGCCTTAGAATTCTGTAGCCATAAATCTTTTCACATTTTTCTCAGGTCCCACTCTTTGAGAATATGGATGAGAGATTGCTTGATGCCATCTGTGAGAGGCTGAAACCTTGTCTATACACTGAAAGCACTTACATCGTACGTGAGGGCGATCCAGTCGATGAGATGATATTTCTCATACGGGGCCGCCTCGAGAGCGTAACTACTGATGGTGGAAGAAGTGGTTTTTTCAACCGTAGTTTACTCAAAGAAGGAGATTTCTGTGGCGAGGAGCTTCTGACATGGGCGCTGGATCCAAAGTCTGGTTCCAACCTGCCGTCCTCCACTCGGACCGTGAAGGCGCTGACCGAAGTGGAGGCTTTCGCCCTGACAGCCGACGAGCTGAAGTTCGTCGCCAGTCAGTTCAGACGGCTCCACAGCCGACAGGTCCAGCACACCTTCCGTTTCTATTCGCAGCAGTGGCGCACCTGGGCCGCCTGCTTTATTCAAGCAGCATGGCGACGCTACTCCAAGAGGAAACTCCTCGAGCAGCAAAGGAAGAAGGAAGAAGAGGCGGAATTAGCTGGGGCAAGCAGCAATTCTGGCAGTGGCTCTTACAGCATCGGTGCTACTTTCTTGGCTACCAAGTTCGCTGCAAACGCGCTGCGTGGGGTCCACAGAAATCGGAACCTCAAGAGCGCCCGGGAGCTGGTCAAGCTACAAAAGCCACCGGAGCCTGATTTTACTGCCGATGCAGATTAGGTGTAATTTTCTAACTCAGGTTTTTTGTTTATTTGTTAATCGGACTCCTCCAGCAATATTAGGGAGCTCCTAAGTGTGTATTTATAAAATACTTCAATTTTTTACTGCTATTGTGAGATGTCAGAAATGTGTTACATCAACCATTATCTCTGGTTTTAAATCTTTTTTTTAGGAACGTGTAAAAATTTATAAGATATGTATATTAAACCGGTGTATGAATTACTTATGAAATGCAACTATGATGAAACTGCATTTTTTGTGTAGTTTTTTCATTTTTCTGAGAGCATACACTAGACTAAATCAATCTTGCAAAAGTATATAAGTAATAGAACAACAATTACTCCAAAATCTACCAAAAATGAGTACACAAACCGAGAATAATATTACAGATTCAATACAGCTAGTATGAAAAACATTTTAGCAAAACTATAATCACTAAAATATCAGAAGCCATAAGAAAATGAAATTGCCACTTGCCAGACCTAGAATAGGGTCATTTTCAGCTTGGCTTCGTCATCTAGTCGATCTTGACAGATGAGTAGATTAGTCTCGTGAACCAGAAGCAAGCGTAGAAACCAATTGTACCAGTCAGCACGAAGAACGCATACGAACCAATCAGCATGTAGCCGAAGTAGAGGATGCCCGAGACTGGTTTTGTTATGTTGAGCTTTGTGAAGAAGTAGAACGCCGCGTAGAGGAAAAGGTATAAAGCTGAGGAACCTGAGGTAAGGTAAGATCTCCACCACCACATGTAGTCCTCGCTGCACAGTTGGAAATAGCATAGCACAACAGTGATCTCAGCACAGGTCACGATCAAGATCAGGAACACAAGGAAAAGGAAACCGAAAATGTAGTAGAACTGCTGCAGCCATATGGATGTCAGGATGAAGAACAGCTCGATGAATACTGCACCAAACGGGAGTATGCCTCCAATTAAGATTGAGAAGAATGGGTTCATGTACCAGGCCTGCTCCGGTATTTGCCTTGGAATTTTATTGGTTTTGACTGGAGCCTCAATGGCTGGCTTCCTAAAGCCTATGTAGCTGCCTACAAACACAAGCGGAACTGAAATCCCGAACCACATGAGCACCAATACGAACATAGTCCCGAATGGCACAGCCCCTGAGGATTTCTCACCCCAAATCAGCACATTCAGAACGAAGAAAATAGCAAAGACGATTCCAGGGAACATAAAAGCTGTTTGAAGAGTAATTTTCTTCCACTCTGCTCCTTTGAACATCTTGTAGAGACGGGCCGAGGCATACCCTGCAAAAATGCCCATGAGCACCCAAAGAAGAAGCATCGCTGTCATCAGCCCTCCCCGGTTAGAAGGGGACAGGAAACCAAGTGCTGCAAAAATCATTGTCACCAGTATCATCCCGAGAAACTGAACCCCAGTTCCAACATAAACGCAGAGCAAATCTGAGTTCGTTGGAGGCCTGAAAACATCCCCATGAACTAATTTCCACCCAGTCTCTTCTTGAGCTTCTTCCTGAGTCTCCAGCTGGTTGTACCTAGAGATGTCACGATAAAGAGTCCGCAGCATTATCATAGCAACCATTCCCGAGAGGAAAAGAACAATCATCAAAGAATTGACAATTGAGAACCAATGGATTTGATCATCAGCCATGTAAAGATAAGTATCCCATCTAGAAGCCCACTTGACTTCACTTTCCTACAAAAAAGAGCATAACAAGGCAATGCAACATGACAATCAATTCCTACTTACTGGCAAAAAAAAGTATTCCATATTTCCTTCAAGAGCAAGAACGAAAGCTTTACCTGAAACTCCACATCATAAGTAAATATAATTTCCTTGTCGTCAACCACATGTGGAGTATTGGAGTTAGTTACTGTGCGTTTCGCATGAGGATCACATGTTGTCAGTCTTGTTTTACTGTCATCCCATTTACCATCATATCCATGCTTAATACTGAATACAATCCAAGATTAACAATGTCAGAAGATAAAGCAGAAAAATGCTGTAACCATGAAGATCAGTAACATATTACCTGAAATGTTTGGCTTCAAAACCCACAATCCTTGCAGCATCAGTTTCTTCATCCTTGTGATACTTCACAGTAAATGCCAAGTGATTGTAGATAAAATACCTCTCCTCTTTACTCTAGTAAGACAGGAAAAAGACAAGAAATCAAAATCTACCTCGCCTTTTGGAGAGGGACTTCTGCTAAACAAAATCAATCTATACTTACACCAGCATATTGTGCTTTGAAACCAACTGGAAAACCATGCTGATAAACCAGGGCATCTGTATCGGGTCTTCTAAAAGGCACAACCAGGGGGAGATTATCCAAAATCCTACAAAAGAAACCGCAGAAACCGGTCGTATGTTGTATGACTTGACATGAAATAACAAAAAATTCTTTGAAGATTGGCTTACATGTTCACTCGATATTCATCATCAATCTTTTCTTTGAACTCTTTTACCTCTTTGTCGCTAAGCATAACACGACAAACAACATTGCACATCTGTGGTTCTCGCATCTTAAACTACAGGTATGAACTCAATAAGTAATTGAATCAAGAAAATTTAATTGAATGAAAGGATGACATTAGGAACAAATAAAATAAAAGAATTTCAAAAGAAAAGAAAGCAACAAAGGCAGTCCAAAAGAAACACAAACCTCATAAGGAGAGTTCTCGATCCGATCACCACGAAGGACTTCCCCAAGATTCTCAGCACTGTCCTCAATTTTCTTTGGTTTACAGTAAGGAAGGGAATAGTAGGCATAAGGAAGTTGAGTTTTTACAGAGGCCAATTTATTCACTTTAACCTTCAGAAGATCACCCTGCATAAAAAGAGAAACCAAATCAAGCAATTCACATCATACAAAATTAAATTATATCAAAAGGCAAAGGTATTAGTTAGATGATGTAGTATATAAGACGGAAAGGTTCAGAAACATGCTGCAGGAATATATAATTTGTTGGCATATAGTTAGCATAGTTGATATGTTCATATAAGTTGTTTAAATGATCAAAGTACACTATAACTTAACGCGCCTAATTTCAAAATTCTGAGCTATCTGGAATAAGAGTGATTAGAAAAGGACTGGGAGAGGGCTGGAGCATTTCCTATGATTTGTTGTCAGTAGAAGGGAAGGCAAAGGAGAGAGAGCTTTTCAATCTGTCCAACTGCAACAAATTGTAGGAAATTCTTGCACTTCAACATATCTGACAACATTATTCTAATTAATATGATTGAGTCTCTTAAGGTCCAACTACATGAAATGTTTCTATACTAATGGACGTTTAGTGGAGGTTGAGCAGAGACAAGCAGTAGAATATTTGGATAGGGCCGGGCAAACGTGGGCAGTTACGGTCTCAGAATATTTCAGAAGCTAAACTTACCCATTGCAAAACAATGCCAAGCAAAATCCCCCTAAGACTACATAAAATAGATCCAATTTGTGTATCAAAAGGAGCGAAATGTAGCTTGAGGAAGAAATTTAACAAAATAGAGAATTGCCAATGACTTAACTAAAATTAAAGATTTGGTTTACTATTCTAGAAACCAGATCTTAATGAGAAAGCTCAAGCTGAACCATAACAACTCAAAACCAATCAGAAAGAGAAGACAACAAATAAATTCCGGTTTTCATATTTCTTATGGTTTACATCAAGTAAACTGCTTGTAGCACTAAAATTGAGACAAAATTGTACAGTTTGCGAGCTATTACAGAAACTCTTCATGGCGACTCGAAATCAAACAAAAACCCCAACTTTTGAATCAGAACCCATCAGATTCATCCATCAGCACATAATCATAAAATAATACGATCACATACAATGAGTTTCTTTCTCACAAATAAAAGATCTAACTTTAAAACGCGCTTAACCAACCAAAACCCAACTCAATAGTAACCTAGCAGAACTCAATCAAAAAACTCACAACTCTTAACACACCAACCATCTCCAACTGTCTACATGGATACTGAAGTATCAACAACAGCCAAGTACGAGAGAGACGAGCAAAAACAAACAGAAACGAGCCATCAACGGAATCAAATCACCTTCTCAAAATCCTGGGGAGCGACGCCGGGAAGATAGAAGGAGTGGACGGCGTTGACGAGGAGGAGGAGCGCGAAGCACATCCACATCGAAATCGCGTGAGGCTTTCCCCTCTCCACCCCCATATGTCTCTGCAATCAGTTGCCACTCACAAAATCTCGCAGAGTTGAAGAAAACCGAGATCCACCGCGCCAAAGAAAATCTCTCTTTCTCTCTCTCTCTACTGAAACGACATATACCGTGCGTTGTGGAAGGATTGAATGGCACGGCAGCACGAGGAGGAAACTGGAGGCAACGTGAGAATCCAACTGTGGAGAGAGAGAGAGAGAGAGGGCGGAGTTACACTTTGGGTTGCTGATGCGATCAGAGCCGTTGGATTGAGATCTGAGGGGTGAGGTTAGTTCAGACAAATTAATTAGGATGGAAATTTGACTAAGATTTATCTTAATTGATCGGATAGTTTATTAATTATGGCGTGTATTACCGCCTCACTCACTTGTCACTTTGTGTTTTAGCTGTTGACTAGGAAAATATTTAGTGGTGCCAACTTATTCTAATACTAATATTAGTGGGATAAATGTAATTATTTCTTGATCACTTCCATAAACATATACTAGTAGCAACTACCAATTGAACTTGACACATTTATAAAAGGCTATTCATTATTTGAGTGGGTATAAATTTTAGAAAAAAAATCATTTTATTTTTCTAATCGTAACTTACACACCTAAAATATCTCGACTTATTAATTGAAGTAAAAATATCTAACCAACTAAAATGCATTTCATTATCAGAAGAAAAAAAAAGAAGAAGATCATTTTCAGTTCTTAGCATTTGATTTTTTGGTCATAATTATATGCTACGACGTATATTTAATACTCATAATTATATTCAATTTATTATATGAATAAAAAATTAATTGTATTTTCTTATTATTTAATCTTGGATCACTAGAATCGAGACCGCGATTGAAGTCCCCTCAACTTGAACTACAAGGCCCCTAAATCAAATTCAGTATCAATTTCATATTGCGGAGTTAGCGTTCCATGACTATTCAATGTGGCATTTGAACGTTAAACCGATACCAAATAGAAAGATTTAACAAAAAATATTCTAAATTATTGATCCTTTACAAAAATATATTAAACTATTTATAATAAGTTAATAACAATGAAATGCATAAATTATTTGAAAAGTAATGAAAATACCACAAACTAATAATTACAAGAAAATACATAAATTATATAAAAAATTATAAAAACAAGTGGTCATTCAGTGTCCGGCAAATCATTTATGTCATATCACTTGAAAACGAATTAAAAATACATATTGAATTCAGATTAAATACGTCAGAAATCGAAAAACCAGATATTATCATATTATTGTTAATAATTGTTGGAGATATTTTTATTAATTTTCAACTAATTTGTTCGTCTTATTATAATAGTCAATAGATCGAAATAATTTTGTGAAATTATCAAATGGTTTAAAATATAAACTATAATTTCCCCTTTTTGTTCTCAAATTAAATCTGAAGTTTGCGGCCTTTTCTTACTCCAAACCCCGCCTTTCGACCGCCGCCGCCGCCACCTCCAACCACCGTCCCTCAGCTAATCGGCAAAGCCCGCGACTGTTGCACCTGAAACTGTTATTCGGGGCTTACCGTGTTCGTCTCTTTTCTCCTCTCTCTCTCTCTGTCTAAAGTTTGATCTCAATCTATCTATCCGAGAACGATGAAAAACCTTTCGCAATGGCGCAGATTCTCCACATTCCTTAACAAAACCAGTACCAAAACCGACCTCAAAAATCCGACTGAAACCCCAATTCCCAATAACCGCATAAAAAATCCCATCTTATTACCTCACAGAACGATGCCTCCTGCAAAAGGTCAAGATTCGGACTTTATAAACGTAGCTCATAGTCATCTGATTCGCTCCGAATGGGATAAACTGAACAAAATATCCTCCGGTTTAACCCCATTTCGAATTAAGCACATACTGCTGAAAACCCATAAAGACTATGTCATTTCTCTCGAATTCTTCAAGTGGGTTGAGCTCATGAACTCCGAACTCAACACCCTCGATGTGACTTCAATCCTTCTCCATATCTTAACCAAGAATCGCAAGTTCAAATCCGCGGAGTCGATCATGAGAAGAACTCTTGAAACGGGCTCTTTGGATTTGAATTTTCCGAGAAAGGTATTTGAGGCTTTGGTTTACTCTTATAAGATGTGTGAATCTTCATCACGTGTATTTGATGCTTTGTTCAAGACTCATGCGCATATGAAGAAGTTTAGGAGTGCATCTGATTGTTTTAATAGGATGAAGGAGTATGGATTCTATCCCACTGTTGAGTCTTGTAATGCATATCTGAGTGCATTGTGCAGTTTGAGTCGTAGTGATATTGTCTCGTCGTTTTATAGGGAAATGCAGAGGTGCCATATTTCACCCAATGTTTATACTGTTAATATGGTTATTGGGGCTTATTGTAAAGCTGATAGATTAGATTTGGGAGTCGAGTTGTTCAAGGAGATGGAAGGGATGGGGTTAGCTCCTAGTGTTGTTTCATATAATGCCTTGATCAATGGATACTGCAATAAGGGTCTCTTGAGCGGTGCTGTGAAGCTCAAGAGCGCGATGGAGAAGGATGGTGTTCGGCCAAATGATGCTACATATAACACGCTCATGAATGCATTGTGCAAGGAGGGGAAATTGCACGAGGCAAACAAGCTGTTGAGTGAAATGAGAAGCACGGGTGTTGCTCCCACTACTGTAACTTACAACACTCTGATCAATGGCTACAGTGAAGCTGGAAATAGTGAGATGGGAATGCGTCTGTTTGAGGAAATGTCGGTGGCTTGTGTTGATGCTGATATCTTAACTTATAACGCTGTCATTTTGGGGTTGTGTAAGCAGGGGAAGACAAAGAAAGCTGCGTATATGGTGAAGGAACTTGATAGGAAGAAGTTGGTGCCTAATTCGTCAACCTTTGCGGCCCTCATTACCGGGCAGTGTGTGAGAAACAATCCTGATCATGCTTTTGAGATCTACAGAAGCATGATCAGGAGTGGCTGTCAGCCCAATCGAGCAACTTTTCAAGTGTTAATGTCTGCTTTCATAAAGAGTGAGGATTATGAAGGAGCAGTTCAGGTTTTGAAAGAGATGATGGAAAGAGCTATAGCTCCTGATTCAGATGCCTTGTCTTGTATTTTGAATGGACTTGGGAAAGAGGGAGTTGTGATGGACTTGGTCAAGGAGATGGAATCTCGACACCTTATGCCTCCAGGAATCACTAATGAAGTCTCGGGCACCTTGTAACAAAGCTGTATGGCATTTTAGGTAGTTATCATTATACAAAGAATTTTTTTCTGTCTATCATGCATCATAGATTCATGGTTTTGATAGGAAATGCAAATTCTTGGTAGCACTAGTAGAATGGGATTATTGGAAGAGCATTGGATATATGAGGTATGTTAAACATTCCCATTACTCCTTCAAGCTATACTAACCAAAACGATAACGTTTAGACTTGTTTTACGTGTCAAATAGAACGACTTGTATGTAAATTAGTTTGTCGACTTGTTCAATATCTCTACCTAGCACCAAAGTAACATGATGATGTCTTGGCTTGTCACCGAGGTGAAATTTATTGTTGTGGTATCAAACAAATCTTTAGTGCATCAACTTTTTGTATGACTTCTAAATTACAGAATTAGTTTCTTTAATATTGCTTCAATATTCAGTTAAGTGATTAAGAATGACTTTCTATTAAAATCGATCTTCTTTTCCTACCTAAGCTTGGAAGGGATGTTACTTGTGATTATTGTTTGTACTGGCTTGGTGGAACCGTAAACCGACATTGTTATACGACCAGTCATTCTTGAAGAGCCCCATGTGGTGAATTTTTTGATAGAGCTCTCTTGTTAAACGAAAGCACTAACGAAGAAAAGGTACTCTTGCAGTATAACATCATGTTTTCTTATACGAAACCAAGTAGTTAATATGATGCACTGTTTAATCTCGAATACTCTGTTTATTATTTTTTCCTTTAAAAACGAGAAGTGGAATCTCTCTTTTAACATCCAAAAGTGTTCAGTAGTTAAGATTAATGATGCACCATTCCACCAGAGAGTTGAAACTAATTCAAAACAGTGAAGTATTTGTATTATTACATCATAATGTGTTTAGAGAAATACTTGTTACCTTTTTGTCCCTACTGTAACTCCACTCCAGCACAATGTATTCGTAACAACTGTTGATACTAATACGTATTATTGGGATTTAAAGTCAAGATTTTCGAGCAGGTATGATAATTATCATCTATTCCATTTCCATCTTAGGTTTAAGAACATGCTCGGAGCAAGAAGAGTATAATAAGCCTGAACGACATTTTCAGCTGATTGTGGTTTTCATATTTCTGCATCACCACCAGGTTGAGTAGATTCCGAGGCTTCTTGGTGGAAGCTACTAGAATCTTGAAGGTAGCATTCTCTCTGCAGCTGTGAGAAACTGTTTTACAGTAGTGTTATCGCGATTTGCAGGTTGATTGTGTATGAACGGAGAAGCATAATTCTGGATTCTGAAGCTGTTTGAATGTGCTTGTTGTGAATATGCATCTCGGCTTGGAAGTTGGAGCTCTAACAAAGAGCTCACTACTTTTTACACCACTCAGCTCTACTGATGCTCGACCTCTGGTGTGGTGAATTCTACAGCCGATGTTTCTTATATTTAGTTGGATAATCAAATAAAAATTGAAATTTCACTTCGTCAGTGTAAGATTACAATATGGGAGTTTGTTATTATTTGCAAGGTTTTAAAATGCAAGTTCATATCATAACTACTTATAAGTCTTTAAAATCTTAAAACTCAAAATTTATTAGCCATAACCAAATGTCCAGGAAGCAATGGGAGAGAGGGAGATTACTTCCTAGTTCCCAAGTTTTCTTTAGTTCTAGAGTTCAGGAACTTTTTGTTTTTTTACCTTTCAATTTGTTAATTAGGGCTATTTTTTAACAGCCCACTTCAAATTGAGGCAAAAGAATCAATGCCCATTTAATTTCCTGTCCTTCAAATCCAGAAAAATTGGAAAAAGAAAAAAAGAAAAAAAAAACTACAACGTAAGCATGAGGCGTGCGCCTCAACAGGGTCGAGGCATCCGCCTTGTCCACACTAGGTGAGGCGCCACCTCAACTGCGCGATTGCCGGGTGAACGCCTCGCCTCCGGAGGCGCCCTTTGTGAAGGTTTTTTTAAACCATGGTTATTTGTAAGAGTTGATATTTTCATATAATTTTATTCATAAATCAATCTGTGGTAGTTGGGCTTGTAAACACTCTCAGACAGTCAGACTTATTATATTGTTGTGGGGCTTACGCAAATTTTGTCCTCAATTTCGATCCTCCACAATTCGTAATATTAAGGGTGATTCAATCCATAGCTCATACCACGAATCAATTATTATTGAAATAAGGACTACTTTGCTGGATTATATTATTATTCGTTTTGATCAAATATTTGACGACTTTGATAAATATATGATGTTTGAGTATTAAAGAGATGAGAGCTTCAGAATGAAAGAAAGGCTACAAGAATTTTTTCCATAATTTGGTACGCAATTTTCTAATTTCTAATACTAGTATACTATCATATTCCATAACACATTTGGAAATAGGCATTGATACAGTGTTGACTTGCGAATGTCAATAACTAGTGTATCAAATGCAACCCGCGTCCATTTTTTCGGCACCAAATATTTACGTGGCTTGCCAAACTGCCACAGTGTATGTCACGCAAGTTACAAAAAATGATAAATATCACTTTATACGGTTATACCCCAGAATATTTTTGCACAATCAATTATATCATGAACTATCAAAAATATTTTTTTAACCACGAATTTTCGGTTGTGTATCAATCATACCTCACATCACATATCACTATTAAATTGTCATGTTGTACTTAATAGTTGTTTAAAAAACTTACATAGAAAACGACGTTGTTTCTGCAAAATTGTTAAACACATTATAGCAGTGAACATGCCATGTCAATTTTTCCTTCGGAGCTGAAAATGAACATAGGGTGCAATTGATAGTTTGTAGTTTAAAAAACATTTTTTATAATTTAGAATATAATTGGTAGTGTGAAAATAGTTTGGGGTTTAAAGTGATATTTATATTTTTTGCAAAATTACACCATGGCAGTCCGGCAATCTACGTCAATTTTTTCGGTGTCTGAAAATGGACGTGGGCTACAATAGATACAAAATCAATAGTTCAGGGTAAAAAAGAAATTATTTCTTATAATTCAAGATATAATTAATAGAGCGAAAATTATTTGGGCTTAAAGTGATAATTATGCATATAATATAAATTATTTGTCGATTTCAATAGACCTTAAGATTCAGGTACTGACATTAAGAAACAAATAATTTATAATAAAATATGAGATAGAATATAAATTTTATTAATATTGTATTAATCCAAAAAATAAGAGAGAGAAAAATTAATATTAATTAATAAAGTAAGAGATAGAGATATAAAACAAGTGTGTCAAATGGCATATAATCTAAATAATGAATTACTTTGTTGTTTGTTAAAAAAATTATTTTAGGTAATAACTCATTAAAATGGAATGTCCAAATAAAAATAATACCTTTATCTACTAAAAATTACACATTTTCTAAAACGTGTAACTATATATGATCGAATATTATATATTTTTGGTGGATAAAAATAATATTAAAGAAATAAATATGGAGAGAGAGAGACAGATAGAGGTATTAGCTCTAAGTGTAGGCGTCAGTGAGGGCAGCTGAGGTATTAGCTCCTACTCAGCCCACCTGAGGTGAGATTATCTTCAACCACTTTTGTCAGTTACTTTTTTGTACTTTATATTGACATTCATTGCTATTGCTGCTGCTCTCAATAATCTCCGATGACAAGACAAAATTCAGTCCACATTCATTATTCCCAATTCAAATATCTACCACTCATTATATCTATCAAACGCAAATTATATGTATGTACACAGAGAGAGAGAGAGAGAGAGTATAATGTGTTGATTGGACTTTAGCATGCCATATTTCTTGTCTTTTAGTCAAAAATAAGAATATATCTTTGCTTCCACTTATTTTTTGACAAGTATCTTATCTTGATCGTATCTTGCAGTTCTCATTTTCTCGGGTGAGTAGATTAATTCATTTGTAAATAGGTTTTAGGTTATACACTTTCCGTATCCAAAAAATAATTAATTTTTACTATTTTGATATGTTTACAACACTTAATAATGTTTTTATTTATAAATATCATTTCACCATATATTACTGCAATACATCAATTTATTTTCTCTAATAAGGATTTAAAAGTAGATGCAACTCAGCCACACTGTATATATATAGAACAACACAAAGATTGGCGATCTATGAGCGAAATTGTATCAAATTATTATTATTATTATTATCGCCATATTTATCATTATAATTATTTGTAATTACAACCAATATCACTAGATAAAATATTTTCTAAAATATCTCAGCCACACCTAATTATCAATACACGTAAATTCAGTTATTATAATCTAGTTTCAATGTTTAGGCACTACCCAATTTAATCATTTATTAGTGATTTTTATTCAAATTATTAAAATAGCTTATTTATTAAGATATTTTTATAATTTGATTAATCAAATTATAGTCTATTTGATTTATTTAATTTTATTTGAAATAATCTATAATAAAACCAATACTACATGATAAAACCAAAATGATTAACTATTATTAATTTAAGTATATCATCACTATTTTGATTGAAATTAAATTAAATCTAATGATCTATTATTTGATTTTTTTTAATTTTAAAATTATCTCAATGAATAAAATATTTTAATATTTTAAATAAATACACAACAAAATAATTAAATTGTTAGTATCTAAATTAAAAGTACATTAGAAGTTACTAAAAATATACTTCTTAATAATACAACTTATAGATTTAAAAAAATATGTATTGATAATTAAGTGTGGATGTCATAGTTGAGAGAATATTTTATTTGATGAGATTGATTGCAATTACAGATAACAACAACAACAACAATAATGATAATGATAATATAATATGAATGTAACAACTAAGCAAAATATATATTTTTCAATAATTATAATACTAAAATTTGCATAGTTATGATATTGAGGATATTTCAGGTGCAGTTTTAATAGTTTAAATATTTTATTAATATTGTATTCTCTCAGACCTCGTTGACTCTGTCGGACCATCTTCAGCTTGACTCACCACCACCGTCCTCTGGACGACTTTGCTAGTTCGCCCCTACCGCGACTCTGCGAGCCACCAGTCCAGGCCCACCACCCAAAATATCATGAACTTTCAATAATATTAATAAAAACTTGTTTAATTACTGTGAATCAAATTTTAATTAATTAATCAATTAATTGTGAATCAAATTTTAATTAATTAGTTAATTATTTGTTAATCAAATTTGTTGGGTTTCTTCCTCCATCATCCATTGCCGCCCATCTTCATCATTTCCCATTTTCGGTGTCTCCCCGGCCGCCGCTCATCCTCCTCATTTCCCCCTTTCTGGCGCCTCCCCAAACGTCGTCCATCCTTCTTATTTTCCCCTTGGCCAAAATCAAACACCAATCGACCATCTACATTAACCCAAATCAAGAAACCACCGAAAACAATGGGTAAAAAATCAAGAATCACAAACACACGCACACAAAACTGGAGACACACACACACACAAAATGGGCTCAAATATGGTTTTACAAGCTCAAACCGACCAATACACATGGTTGCAATCACCAGTTGCATGCTCTTACACACATTATCCGAGTCGCATCGCCAAGATATGGGCTGGGCTTTTCACCCACCGAACACAATAACAACATCATCGCCCAAAACCAAACAAATCGCCACCGACAGCCACCCACACCCACCACCAAAACAAATTAGCCAAAATCAGAACAAATTGGATAAAATACTCGTCAGCAGAGGCAGTGGAGCATAGAGGGAATAATCCAGAGAAAAGAGAGATGGGACAAATTTAGTCGAGAGATAAGATTGGAAATATCATCTGAATATCCCTCATCGGCTCTTCTGTATATATTATCTGTCTACAAGATCTCAATTTCTCTTGGATGAGATCCTATGTTCTATAAATTTTTGTGTATTACGGTATCCTACTAATAATTTTATTATTTTAACAATATTTATTATAAAATAAAATTTATTATTATATAATACATCATGATTAATATTTATGATAAAAAATTAGAATTAAAAAAATCATATATTAGTTTTGAAATATTTTTATTAAAGTGCTTATTCTGACTGATTATTTCAAAATTATAACTATTTCATTAAAATTGTTAATTAGATACCGTTGATAAAATTATGGGATATAAGATCTCATTCAAGTTTCTCTTAGTCTTTTCTTTTCACGATATATTTGATGATTCATCATGTAATCTAATAAAGGTATTATTTTGTACACGTTAAGAATCTACATAATTTAATTCTTCATATAACTGTAAAATGGTCACAACATACATAATTAATTTTTGTATATTTATTAGATACTACATATCTTAAAATTGTCACAACATACATCAGTAATTTTAGTATATTGATTAAATACTATATATCTTCTTGAAAATACTTACTCTAGTATTCTATTACAATGTATTGGTCTCTGATAAAGATCTACTATTGTAGGGGGAAAATACACTGTGAATAGTAAATTATTATTTTTTTAATAGCCTTTAACACTTCTACTGGTAAATCAATAAATGTCATATAATAATGCTTAGTAATAAAGGATCAATACTGATAACTGTTCAGTAAAGGAAAAGTTATAAAAGTGAGATAGTTATGAGTCCTACTGAAAGCTGGATCGACATATCAATTGGACTAATAACTATTGTGATGCGAAATGTGGTGGTTAAGTTTGCCTTCCTGTAAACCTTATTTGAACACTTTACTAATTTTACACTTTAGTCAGTATTAAGAATATTTAAGTAGAAGACATTTATTGAAAGTTTACACGAAACCTATGTTGTGAAATGTATACTTGTTCTGAGTGATGATCGTTCAAAACATATAATGCAAAGTCCTGAACAATAACTAATACAAGTATTTTTACGTGGTTTGGGGTAAATTGCTCCTATATCCACGAACTGAGAACTTATAGTCAATCCACTAATTGGGATTACAACTTACTTACGGGTGCAAGTGACCTAACACATAAATTAACCTTATATGTGCTACGACCTGACTTAGCCGATTATTTTTTTTACTATTAATAGCAGTAATCTTGTTACTTCCAAACATCTTCTTATTCTACACTATCTTTACGGGATTTTGTAAAAGGGGTTTGGTTATTTCCAACTTTGAACAAATTACTCACAAGATTGATTTGCTCAATTCTTGGCTTATAATATTACAATAAATGCCTAAAGGATTAAGGGAATATTGGTTGAATTTCTCGACGTATGATTTAAATTAGGCTCAGAGAAATCACTTAACAAACTCTGTATTTCCTTCTTCGAAATTGCTTTTAACTTTAAGTTATTTGCTTGAGAGCTTGATTGGTCGAGCGTTCAAATATGCAGCGGTTCAGTTACTCGTCATCTTCAGAGGATAAGGTTCATCGTATATTTATAAGTGGGATTTGAAATAGTGCCGTTGGAAAAAGCACCAATAAAATCCCTCCATTTTGTTGTTTGAAGTTGTCCCGTTGAACTCTGTCATGTTGATTTCGATGCCTGCAACATCTTACCATTGTAACTCTGCATCTTTATACTCCTTGATTTACGGTTATCGACACAGGAAATCAAACATTTAACATATATATTGACTCTGTGTATCTTCAGCAGATTCGAGTTAGAGTAGATATCACGCTCCATCTTTCTTTAGTATGAAACACATCCCATATTTTTCAACACGCTCCGTCTTTCTTCAACAGCGACACTTCACATCTCTTCAATGGCTCCAAGCTTCACTAATTCATTTCATATACTGATGGCAATACACATTTTGTTACTACTGATTTTCTACTGTTGAATCTATATATAGTAAATGCTCTTTGGGATATGAGCAGCACTGAATTTACATAGTAAAATAATTATCAAAAATTTAATATCTAATTTAAAACTTAACTTTATTATGAAAAAATTTCAACGCAATGGGCATAGTTCCCCTATAAATAAATTGTCACAGTAATGTCTTTAATCTAAAGTGAAAAAGGTCCTATAATTCTTAGAGTGATACAAGTGCAAATATTCACTCGGGGGAAAGGTCAAGGCAAACTCGAGTTACATCCATGAGTCATCAATATTTTAGTACTATTCAACATGTACTATAACTTTAATTAATCGTGTTATTTGAAACATAAGTTTGTCAGCCACGATTACAAATACCATTTGTAGAACCTATATTTGTTGTTTTTTCTAAGCAGAGCTCATGTCATGATCCGTTGAACTTACCTAATTTATTTTACATAATAAATACTCGCCTAGCTAGGCGGCAAATAGCCGAGCTGACCCGGCCGGACGACCAACTTGGTTTTGAACGTCGACCCGATGGGCTTATAGACCGAGCCAGGTCAGTCTAACCCCTTTGCCAACTCTATTCTAGTTTAAAAAAGACATGAAAATCGTACAAGTGTGGGTGGAACCATTTTATGTAGACATAATATTTTGGGCTTTAACATTCAAAAGTAACTAACAGACTTGTATTTTTATGTTGCGGAATAAAATCTAGTATTAAAGAAAATGATAATGTATCTTATATTAGAATGAATGGCCAAAATGTCCAAAATAATATTGTAAAAGTAAAATCTTCTACTAATATAAAAAAGTAAAATGTATCCATATTTATTATTTTTTTACTTTCCTATTTCACACCTTGAAATGCTTTCTGTTGTGAATTGGTGATTTTTTGCTATAATTCACAACTTGAATGCTCTTGTTGTGAATTTAAGATTTCTGGCTACAATTCACAATTGTGGGTATTCTAAATTGTGAGTTAGTATTTTTTGGCTATAATTCACAACCTCCAAATAATATCAGTTGTAAATTAGTAATTTTTTTTACTGTAAGTCACAACTAAGAATACTCCAGTTCAGAAGTAGTAATTTTTTGCTATGATTCATAATTAAGTGTATTCTTAGTTGTGAATTAGTGTATTTTGGCTATAATTCACAACTCTGAATACTCTCTGTTGTGAATTACGCTTATTTTTTCACAATTTACAACCAAGCATTAGTTAGGTTGTGAATAATACGATTTTAGTCTATATTCACGATTAACCTATTTCGAGTTGTAAATTTGGCCGCAAATTTAAAATTAGTTGTGAATTTAAGAACACTAGACATCACATACAAGAATCGAATTGGTTGTCAAGTATTGAAACATTAGTCCTATTTTCATCAATTTATTTTCCAAAGAAAATATACTCTTAGATTGTGGCGAAGGAAGCTTGGGACAGCTAACGAGAAGGTATATTATTGTCTTATTGATAAGTTGCAGATCCCCGCGACAACGCTAGCAAAGGAGGCTGCGGACAGTGGCCAAAAGGGAGAGTGTGAGAACAAGAAAGAGAAAGTGAGGGAAAGAGAGATTAAATGGCTAAAGGGCAATTTTATAATTATGCAGAAAATTTTGTTAATTTTTACTTTTTCATTATGATGGATATTTTTTATTTTTGTTGCATGATAATGTATAATGTAGGTATTTACTCAAGATTTTATGCCTTTTTATTCTTTTTTAAGTATGTTGTAGTTAATTATAGTAACATATATCGTATTGCAAGATCCCAAATATGAACTTTATAGCAATAATGCTGCTATTATCAAAGGGCAATGGGGGCAAGTTTGTGGTCTTTTAGGTTTAGCAGCAAAATATGTTCCCAACGAGGACGAGAAATCTTTAACGACAGTAAAAACATATTTTAATCGATCTTTCTATAAAGAAGTATGAAAACCAGACAGTTCATTAGGTTAGACACTAACAGTACTAAGCTAAAGTTTCAAACAGCTTTTTCATCAAAATTTGAGCGAAATCGTGCTTACAAACCTCATTTATTATCACATTACCAGTCAAAACCATGATTAATTATTCCAAGATCTAACTTTTATATATATGGAATGTTCACAATCAATTTTTATGCAAGAGGAATGTTCACACCCAATTATTATATACATATGTTTTTTTTTTAATCGCTAACCCTTTATAGTTGATCTATATTGTAATAATGCTACTGTGTTTTAGTAAATTAGTGCAATTTTAAAATTATTAAGGCGTGATTTGAATTTTCAATGAATTTCAGTTCATAACCTTAGTTATAATTTATTTTTTATATAACTTAAATTTTGAAAAATTGTTTAATTATTATAGCCATCAACAACAATAATGTCAAGTTTACAGCTAATTTCTTGTCATTTTAAAATAAAAATTTGTTCGATTGATGCCTAAGATTATGTCTGTCATGTTAAGACAAGGATTTTGACGTATTACTCAACAATTTTGGTTGAGTAATAAATAACTCAATTATTAATTATGATTTAGTAGTCCAATTAGGATTAATATAATTATTGTCCTATATTTAATTCACAATTTCCTAATTAATAGTTAACTATCAAAGTTCAAATTTTAGTAAGAAAGGTCTATTAGTGTTTAATATAATAATTTTTATGATAAATCTTATTAAACTAATGAAATTAACATGGCATGCAATGGGACACAAAACATTATGGGACAAAATATCGGAAACTTGTTTGATCGTGGATTACTATCCTATGCTAAGATATTCCCCTAAATAAATATTTATATACATATAGATTTTAAAAAATAAAAAAGATATATGAAACCTCCAACATTTATATGTGCATGCTGGAAGTAGTTCTCGTGTATAATACGTCTTGAAACTCGAAAACACACACACCATTTTGGGCCCCTCATTTTTGTGTCTCTATATCATTATCACCCTTGTTGTTCTGCATACTTAATTTGTCTCCAAATCTTTGCGATTTTCATTCGTTGCACTTTCGAAGTACTCCGCCAAATATGTCAACTTCGTCTTCATCGTCCTCCACACGAGGAGGAGACGGCGGCGGCGGCGAGTTTCAAAGGCCTTCATCTGCTCGCAGCAGAATGAGGTCAAGCAGTGGGGTTTGGCCGGAGCCCTTCCTCGAAGCTCTCGCAGTCCAAGTTGCCGTTGATGCATCTCGCACCATCGGTCGCCTCGCTGCTGCTCAAGCTCTCTCCAACTTTTTTCAGGTGCCCTTTTCACACACAAATACCATCATTCTCTGTGTTTATTTTTTTCTTTCTTCTTTTTTAGTTTGTGATCTCAATGTATGTATATATCATGTTTATAGTTCTTGAATTTTGTTATCTATGAATTAACAATTAAATCCCATTGAGAAGCTTGAGACTTGAGCCACAATTTGCGTGCATGTGCGTGTGTGAGAGAGAGAGAGGGAGAGAGAACGTTGAAAAGTTGAAGTTGGAAAGTATAAGGATGTTTGGGTGCAAAGTCTAGTTGTGAGAAAGCATTAATATGATTTATATACCCTATATATGTTGTTAGCTCTAGATGTGTAAGAAAAAAAAACAGACAAATTTCCCATTTTAGGAGAGTCTTATATTAAAAGGATGCTTTTGTTCGTTTGGACTTTGGAGCTTTGTTTCACTTACTTTGGAGAAGCAGCCCCCCCTAAACCCCCTTACTCTTTTTACCAAATCCCACACTTCCAATTCCAACACACATAAAAAGATTGAACCTTTGAATTCTGCCAAAAGATACTCTTTCGTCTCGATCAAAATGTCAAATTTTATAGTGTAATCTGATTTCAGAAGCTTTTGTTTAAAATATATAAATAGAGAAAAAAATATTGAATGTATTAATGATAATGTGGCATCTAATTTTAGAAGTTTTTGTTTAAAATATGTAAATAGAGAAAAAAATAATTGAATATATTAATGAGTAAGAAAAACTAATAATTTGAGAAAAAAAGTTATTGAATATATTAATAACAAGAGAACATAAATTATTTAGAATATAATTTTTTTTTTCCAAATATGAAAATATAGTTAGACAAAACTAAAAGAAAATTAATACTTCTTTAATAGGACAGAGTCATTATTTTCTTTATTGTTGCGTTATCCATTGGATTATATGGAGATGTTTGAATAACTAAGGGTTTTATTAAAAGTAACAAAAATTGCATTGTGTGTCAGATCTCAGATTGCTGTGAAATTGAACTAAAGCTCCACTGTTTTTGATGCTGCCTGTATCTATACATCACTGTGCTTTCTAGCTTATCTTCTTAACCTGAATGATCACATTTAAGACGATGGAAGCTGTCAGATTTCTTTTGTTTTTTTTTTGTGAAACTATATACGGCTATAAGACATGTCGATAGCTATATGGGACAGCTCGGATAATACAAGACATACATTTCCCTAGTTCCCTACTTTATTTAGTCTGCTCCCATGACAACTCTTCTTCTCTCTCTTCCTTTTCCTTTCTCTCTATATATGGAGTGTGTCCCTTGTAGGCACTTTCAAATTGCGTGTGTTTTTATTCTATTATAAACGTACATATGGATTCTCATGCCTATATATATGTATGTATATAGGTTCTGTTACATTTTGCAGTTGGATTCGTATAATCTCTCTCTCTCTCTCTTACACACACATAGAGAGAATGGTTTGTTTGTTTTCTATTTCTCTCTCTCACGCAGAAATTGAACAAGAAACGCAGTAGAAGTCGTCTAGGTTGTCTGGTTGTAATAGTTATTGATAAAGTGGTTCTTGTATCTCACTGCATTTTCCATGCACAGTTTCATTTAATATAGAAATTCAGCTTTTTCTACGCAGAGAGAGGGCATGCCTGCATATAAATTCTTGGATTTCTGCCCAAACAGTCTTTTTCTACTACTATTATTTTCCCCTTTTCATTTTTATCAATTGATTATATATTTGTTTAGTGTGTCTGGAATGGACACAAGCATGGGCTAAAACTGGGTTCCTTTCCAATGCCGGCATCCATTTGCAGGACTTGTGCTTTGAAAAATGCACTTGCTTTTAGTTTGTCTAAGTCATACGAGTATATATATAATGTCCATTGTTACCTACATTTTATCGTAGCAAGTAATAAGAACTTTTATATAGATGACGCACACAATGGTGCATGTAGTTTTCACAACATTTTCGTGCAAATGCAAATTAAGAGAATGCTATCATGTCAGTTTTTTCCAAATATTTATGTAGTGTGATTATTTTTCCAATATAGTTTGCATGTAATGGTACATAGACCACGAGTTTTCCTTGTCACACATGAAAGAGAATGTATGATATACGCACATGATGTAACATATATAATAATGTCCCTCAAATTTAACGAAAAAGGGCGGAATTATAATGGAAAAAGATTCTTCAAATTGCCTCATCTATACATTCTTCTAACATGTTAAGAATCTTTTAGGAAAATCAATTTATTCAGTTACATGCTATATATTATTAATATTCCACGAAATTCGAAATTTATAATACACTAATTAGTAAATTAAAAATGACACGTTAATGATAAGGACAGGTGTGTTCCACGTGGCAAGCCATATCACGGTCCGATCTTCTGTGGCAAAACCTGGCGCGAAGCATCTGGAACGTTCGCGATCTCCTCCTCCGCGATTCGTGGCGGGAGGAGTACGTCTACCGCCACCTCACCGCCGCCGGTTTCCGGTCACGCAGGTACGACCACGCCACCCTCCACTTCGTCCCCACGGACAACAATAACAACAACGACGACGGCCTCAGCTGCCGCCGCCTCGCCCTCTCCGACCACCACCTGGCGGCGGGTTTCTCCGACGGCGCCGTCCACCTCTTCCACATCCCCACCCGCGTCCACCTCTCCACCTTCTACCCGCAGCACCGCGACCGCCTCGGGCGCTTCTCCAGCGCCGTCTCCGGGATCATCCTCTCCGACGCCCGCCTCGTCTTCGCCACCCTCGACGGCGACATCCATATGGCCGCCGTCAACGGCGTCGCGCCGCTTCGGAGGGCGCACTTCGGCGACGTCGTTAACGACGGCGCCCTCGTCGACTTCGCCGGCTGCGACCGCTGGTGGGTCGGTCTCTACGCAGGCAGGTTTTTTCTTTATCTTTTCAGTATATCTGAATATTGTATTCATATGAAATTGATTTAAAAGCCTTTTTTTTATAATAGGTGTTCCGGGGCGTGCATTCCACATATGGAACGGGGAAACGGAAGAGCTGGTTTTCGTCGGCGGCACGCTGACCGATCCGGAGGCGGTGATGGGGTGGCATTTGCTGACGGAACTGACTGGAATCATCGGCCGGATCCGGGTGGTAAGTGGCGACATGGCGGTGGCATGCACCGGGGTTAGGGTTATGGTGTTCCACTTGCTACGCCAAGGTGTGGTGGTGGGGGAGGAGTTTCGCAGAGGGATCGTTGTAGGCGCCTTTGACGCCTTCGGCGATTTGGCCCTCGTGCCTGACGCACGGGGGGCGGCCACTGTGCGCCGTGTGGGTAGCATGGAGGAGGTGTGTAGGTTCACCATGAGAGAGGGGGTTTCCTTTGCGTGCATGAATGGTGGGTATGGAGTGACATGGGGTGGTGGGATCATTAGGGTTTGGGAGATTGAGCATGCTCGATATTTGTATAGTTTTAGAGAGACAATTGGAGAGTGCAATGCCCTAATTGCAGATGAGAGGTTTGTGGCTGCATGCTGTGATGATGCTACCATTCATTTGTGGGATTTTGGGGCTCAATATTAATGATATAAAAAGTAGGGTTTTTATTTTTATTTTTGCAAGCATCAAAATGTGTTAGGGTTTCTGACATTAAATCTTGGGAATTAGGGTTTCTGACATTAGTCATTTTCTAAGGTTTAGGGTTTTAGAGAGAGAAGTAGTTGTAATTGGATATTTGCTGTTTTTAGGCAGGTTGGGAGTAATATTCCATTGGCCCTCAGACACAAAGATGCATGTGCTTCTTCTTTTTTTGTTCCTTCTTATCATTGTTTAATGAATGTAGAGACATGTAACTTTTAATTTGGTTGTAAAATTCATCTCTACAATTGTGACTTTCTTTGTAGTGTACTGCACATTGAAAGCTAATCAAAGAAGATATTTCAATCTATTACAATAAGAGCATCTACTGTGAGAAGTTCTTAATTCCATGTGGCATGTCAACAAGCAATAATTTAATTATTTTTTGTATTACAATAAATAAGAAAGGTAATTTTTTATTTAGTCATATTGTATTTATTAGTCTGTTTAATCTACTGAGTTTGTTTGAATTTATAGATTGTAATACTAAATGAGTATATAGATTATGTTTAATGATTAGGAGTTAATGATCATTTTCTTTTTAGTTGAAAACAGTAATCATTTTCAATTTTTAGTTATAATAAATTAGGTTGAATAATTAATCTTCTTGAATTAGTTGGAACTTATAATTGGTTTTAGTATTTCTTAGTTAAAAGGTTTTTTCAGTAAGGATTAGTTGTTTCATATTAGGAGTCATAATTAATTTTATTCCATGTTTTTAATAATTCAATTATATGTTTACATTTCGACTTTTAACTTGTTATTCGACGATTTTAATATGTTAATTATATATATAT
>JAYDZE010573635.1:0-11670 GCA_034509125.1 Monilaria moniliformis
GTGGCGCAATGGTAGCGCGTCTGACTCCAGATCAGAAGGTTGCGTGTTCGATTCACGTCGGGTTCAATCTCCCGATCCCAACTCCACTTTATCTTTTTTTCATGTTTATTTTATTTTTTATTGCTTTTATAATCTTTTTTCGTTTTTATTTATTTTTTGACTCCACTTTATATTTTTCGTTGTTTTTTTAATTTTTTTTCTTTTATTTGATTTTCACAATGAGGTGTTTTTTATTTTTTTTTGTATAATCTTTTGATTTTTACAACAAGTAATGGTGTCAGATTCAGAAGAGATTCTCAGCTTGAAAGTAGCACTTTCTGTTATCCACCAAATCATCTCTTCACTAACAAAATCCGGATAAAAGATTCCACGGCGGCGCAGCCACCAATTAACCACCACCGCGCCGCCAACCCCAAAATGACGACGTCCCCTCCTCTCCCCATCGGCTCTGCCACTCCGCAACTCGCCTCCGCGTCAAAACTCAGCTATGTTTATGGCCCAATCCGCTCTTCAACCCATCGCTCATATCCAATTTCAAGAATCCGAATGTGCGGGATTTCGGCCCTACCCGAAAACAAAACGGGTCCCGAAAGTACCCGGAAGAGAACCAGCTCAACTCCCTCTTCAGAAGCTGAAGAATTAGTTCGATCAATCGTGAGGAACATCTCCGATAAGCAGCCATTGTTGACCACTCTCAATAAGTATGTGCAGTTTGTGCGCACCGAGCACTGTTTCTTGCTCTTTGAGGAGCTTGGCAAGAGCGAGAGGTGGATTCAGTGCCTTGAGGTATCCTCTCTCTCTCTCTGCTCTTTGTGTTGCATATTGTGTTTTCTATAACCTAATTTTGGGGATTGTTCATATCTTGCTACATGTTTTTAGTGCTTCTACTTTGAGCTAGATTGCCATGTATCCTCTCTCTCTCTCTGTTGCATATTATGTATTCTATCACCCAGTTTTGGAAATTTCATATCTTGCTACAAGTTTTTAGTGCTTTCAGATTGAACTAGACTGGCATTTTTCGTCTCTCTCGCTCTCTCTTTGATTTTTGTGTGGTATATTGTGTATGATATCACCTAATGTTGAGGATTGTTTACATCTGGTTACATGTGTTTAGTGGCTTTCATATTGAGCTAATTTGGTATAAAGGAGCCATTTTTTAAATAAAGATTGTATTTTTAGGTATTCAGATGGATGCAGAAGCAGAGATGGTATATAGCTGATAATGGGGTTTACTCAAAGTTGATTTCTGTGATGGGAAAGAAAGGGCAGAGCCGAATGGCGATGTGGCTTTTTTCCGAGATGCGTAACAGCGGCTGTAAGCCCGATACATCGGTCTACAATGCTCTGATCACGGCCCATCTCCACTCCCGGGACAAGGCCAAGGCGCTGGCCAAGGCCGTCTCGTATTTTGAGAAGATGAAGGGGATGGAGCGGTGCAAACCGAGCATTGTCACGTACAATATCCTCCTGAGAGCTTTCGCGCAGGCGAAGAATGTGGATCAAGTCAATACCTTGTTTAAGGATCTCGATGAGAGCATTGTTAGTGCTGACACCTTCACATTCAACGGGGTGATGGATGCTTACGGGAAGGTAGGGCTGATTAGGGAGATGGAGCTCGTTCTTGCTCGGATGAAGAGCATGAAGATAAAGCCCGACATCATCACGTTCAATCTGTTGATCGATGCTTATGGGAGGAAGCAAGAGTTTGATAAGATGGAGCAAGTTTTCAAGAGCTTGCTCCGCTCCAAGGAGAAGCCAACGCTTCCCACATTTAATTCCATGATCACGAACTATGGGAAGGCGCGTTTGAGGGAGAAGGCAGATTTGGTCTACCAGAAAATGATAGAGATGGGCTATAGACCGAGCTTCATTACCTACGAGTGCCTCATCATGATGTATGGATACTGTGATTATGTGTCCAGGGCCAGGGAGATATTCGACCAGATGGTTGAGTCGGGGAGGGAGAAAAAGGTGTCGACTTTGAATGCTATGCTCGATGTCTACTGCAAGAACTCTTTACCTATGGAGGCGGACATGCTTTTTGAGAGTGCACGTGCTTCTAGAATGCTTCCCATTGATTCGACTACTTACAAGCTGTTATACAAGGCTTATACAAAGGCGGATATGAAAGAGCTGGTGGAGAAGTTGCTCGTGTGTATGGATCAAGATGGCATCATTCCGAATAAAAGGTTCTTTCTTGATGCTCTTGGGGCACTCGGGTCCTCTTCTAGCAACAAGAAGCCCGCCAGCAGGAAAGACGGGCTGCCCAAACGAGCTGCCGTTGGAAAGGCGTAGCTGAGGTCGAGATACGAGCAGCTCGTGTCTTGCCTATTTTGATCACAATGGGTAATTATTCAAATGGAAGGCTTAGTGAAAGAATATGTTATGGTAGATTTGTATATCATAATGGAGCTGAGCTACAGCGACCTAATCTTGAGATTATAGAGATAATTAGGGATTTTCTTGTTGCATAATTATGATGAACACATACATTGATGCATTCTTGTACAAGGCTTGTTTAGTTTCTTATAATTTCGATTTCTAAACCATTTCTTGAGCTGTGCTCTTTCAATTTGCAGTTTTTGAAGCCACGGATGTTAGAGAAAGCTCGGTTAGAGGCCGTTGATGCCGCTGCTCGGCTTAGAAGCCGTGAAAAAATCTATGCTCATCGGGCAAAGGCTAAAAAGGATATTTGACTGAAACAGTGGAAGAGACGGCACTCACAAGCATCTAAGGTAGCTATTCTCCGCCATGTTTGAATTCCCTTAAATAGCAAGTTAGCTTAATTGCTCGCGTATTTTCTTGAACTCATCTACACGAGAGTAGTGAAGTGGCAAAACATACTTTAGTTTCGATTCAACTTTTTATGCTCATTTTCCACCAGGGATTCATCTGAAGAAACGTAAGATGACAACACCTACGATGTTGTGATCCAAAAAATAGCCAAACTCAACCATTTGATTTAAAATTGATTCACTATTAGTTGACTCCATGTTTTTTTTTCCCATTCAAATGCGGTTCTTGGCTTCGCTTTGGATGCAGGGCTCGTCTGCAAACACCAGAAAAGGGCGATATTGACGTAGCTCGAGAGATGGATATGGTAAAAACTGGTAAATGCAGCAGAAAAGGGAGGGATCATTCCTGCTGGCCGCTGAGCTTTATTTTTCATAAATATTTTAGACTAGTTTTTGTGTTTGTATTTCTATCTTTTATTTTACTCTACTAATCTAGTTTAATTAGCAGAATTTCCTTTTCTTAAACATAGAAGTCCACAAATTCGATTTAACATAGTTAGAATTTAAAATTTTAATTTAATTTAGTAGTTGATATTTAAGTTTTGCCCCTCCTTCATTTTCAGTAAGGCTGACTCTTGATCGAAATCATGCTGACATCATCATGAGAAAGTTATTGTTTTTCGCTTTTTTTGTCTCATCTTCAAATTTCTACTCCGCCTTCGCAATTCCGAAATATCGGCAACTTAACATCTATTTTTGCATGACCCAACAAATGTTGCTATCTCCCAACTACTACTAAGCTTTTGCGTGTCAGTTTCGTCGTTTCAATAATAGCTCTATCTATTTATTTGTCAAAAATAAATAAAAAATTAGAAACACGGACACTTCCAATTCTTTTCAACTAAATTTGCCCCTTGAATATGTTTTATAAGTGATGTAAGAATTAGTTCAAAATTCAATAGTATTCTTTTCGTTCACTATTTTGCTAAAAATGGACATCTATAATAAAATATTTTATTTTACTTTTATTATAGTTTGGTAAATAGACTTCATATTTCACCAATCATTTCACACACATTATTAATATATAAAAATAATATTTATATTCTATTAATTTTTTTTATCCATTTTTATTCATATTTTATAAAATTCATACCAAATCTAAATGAGACAATTTGTGAGGTATGAAGAGAATATAATTTAACTTATAAAAAGACAAACTCAGCCATATTTAATTGACACATCCAATCCAACTAAGAAGGTCGAATTTATAGCCACGTGTTGATATATATCGATCCATTGAATCGATCAATTCAGTTCAATACTAGAAATCAATGTTAGAATAATATTTACGAGGTCAAAAGTCACGCCAAAAAAAAAACAACAACAAAAAGTTGTAGCCATATAATTTACAATTTTTATCCTTCCAATCATGAAGCACCAAGCGAGAAAATCCCAAATATCATCACTCACAAAAACCTTTTGCCATTTCTTGGCAACAGAAGAAGGAAATAAGTGAAATCTCTCACAAATTGTGATTTTTTTTCTTTAACAGAAAAAGTGTACAGTTTCTTTAATCTATATTTATTTCTGTATGAATTTTGATTGATAGATCCGAGGCAGTGTTACTGTTTCATTGATAGCTGTAGTTTTCTTTTATGACCAATGTCGTGGATGACCTCTCTATGGCAGTTTCTCTTGCTGTCGTCATTGTTTGCCGGCGCTCAGGCCGCCGAAGGCGATGGCGGGCGCCAGAGCGTCGCTGCAGAGCACGGGGTCGTGGCTGCTGATCACGGCCTGTGCTCGAGGATCGGGAGGGACGTGCTCGTGGAGGGCGGCCATGCAGTGGATGCAGCGGTGGCCGCCGCCCTCTGCCTAGGCGTCGTCAGCCCCGCCTCTAGCGGCATTGGTGGCGGCGCGTTCATGCTTGTGCAGCTGGCCGGTGGCGACGTGGAAGCCTACGACATGAGAGAAACCGCCCCAAAACATGCTTCCGAGGTAAACATCGATCATATTTTGCATACAATTCATAATCATGAAACTTTTTAGTGTGAATTAAAGGCAAAACAGTAAGTTAAACCAACAAAAAGCATTTTTTGTTAATTTGTGGCTATTTTTTAATCTTTACAATAGCAGAATCGATATTTTGATATATTAGCTCTTTAGCATGTATGTTTGTGGTGTTGAATTAGAGTAAACGATGTAGTTTTGATGTTGAAAGCCTGATGTTCTGTGCAGAACATGTATGCAGGCAATGCTGCTCTTAAAGCTAGTGGCGCGCTCTCCGTGGCAGTTCCTGGCGAACTTGCAGGGCTGGCGGAGGCGTGGAGGAGACACGGCAAGCTGCCTTGGAGGAGGCTCGTTGCGCCTGCAGCCCTGGTGGCGGGGAAGGGGTTCAAGATTTCGCCGTATCTGCATATGCAGATGGTAAGCTCGGAGTCGAAGATCATGCTTGATGAGGGGCTTCGCGATGTGTTCACATCGAACGGGAGCCTCTTGAAGCCGGGCGATCTTTGCTACAACAAGCCGTTAGCAAAGACGCTGGCTCTGATCTCAAGGGCAGGAATAAGGGCATTTTATAAGGGCTCTGTTGGGCTCAGCCTAGTCAGAGATGTCCAGAAGGGTGGCGGAGTATTGACTATGGAGGATATGGAGAAATATAGTGTAAAGCTGAGGAGACCGGTGAGGGCGAACGTCATGGGAGTCGAGATCATAGGCATGCCCCCGCCTTCTTCTGGGGGTGCAGCTATGGTGCTTGTAAGTGTTCTTGTTAGGGGGTGTCAGTTCCTGACAGTCACTTGTTGTTACTGATGATTATTTTCGATTTACCTATCTGCCAGATGCTGAACATTCTGGCGGGGTATAAGGATAGCTCAGATATTCCGAGCTCCCTTATGATCCACCGCCAGATTGAAGCTCTGAAGAATGCATTTGCAGTGAGGATGAGCCTTGCCGATCCGGATTTCGTCGATGTTCGACGTGTGTTGAAGGATATGTTGTCCGTAGAATTTGCTGCAGAGTTGAAGAAGACCATTTTTGATAATACAACGTTTAATTCCAGCCATTATGGTGGGAGGTGAGACACCAACTATTTCTACAACATTTGTTTTGTCTGGTTTGATTCGCGCAGTGTCAGTCTCCAGTAAGACTGAAAACTGACACTGCAAAAAAATAAAAAAAAGAGAGATTTTTCATGTCTTTTTTTTTTTTTTTTTTTCCCTCTGATGCAGATGGAATCAGATCCACGATCATGGCACCAGCCACATTTCCATTGTGGACGGCCAACGCAACGCGGTCTCCATAACCACCACCATCAATTCGTATTTCGGGTCCAAGTTCATGTCGCCAAGCACCGGCATCATCCTCAACAACGAAATGGACGACTTCTCCGTGCCTGCAAACACCACGCCACCTCCTCCTCCGGCCAACTTCATCCACCCCGGAAAGAGGCCGTTGTCGTCAATGACACCTACAATCATTCTCAAGGTATATTCTTGTGAAAAGTTGAGTGTTTTGAAAGATTGTGCACAAATGCATTTATATTAAAGAAGTGGACACATAAGTGCATTAGAATTTCAGAAATCCCCATGTGCTGATATCTACTTCTAAATCAAACTGATGTCATTTCATGGACAAATTTCATTATTGAAACGTTTCAAAAGTGGTGTCGAAACAAAGAAGATAGTCGTATAATTTCCACGATTTTACCAACAGAGTGGACAACTGAAAGCCGTCGTAGGTGCAAGTGGAGGGGCAATGATAATAGCAGGAACAACTGAAGTTGTGCTAAACCATCTAGCAAGAGGGATGGATGCACTCTCCTCCGTTGTAGCTCCAAGGTCTTACCATCAGGTATCTGTCGTGTGCAAAGCACGTGCATCTTACTAAGGCCAAGGCCGTTGTTCTCTAACCCTGGCCGTCTGTGCAGTTGATCCCTAATGTACTTCAGTACGAGGATTGGACGGTACCAACGGGCGGCCATTTTGAGGTCCCGGTAGAGACGAGAGCCGCTCTGGCGAAGAAGGGCCATGTTCTTGAGAGCCTTGCTGGTGGCACAATATGCCAATTTGTGGTTCAACAAGTAAATGGCTCAAATGCAGGGGTGCTTGTTGGTGTGAGTGATCCGAGAAAGGGTGGATTTCCAGCTGGTTTTTGAGGGGTTTTCAAATGCTTGTGGAAACATCCAACTTCTGCTAATGTTCTATAAAAGAAGAAGAAAAAAATTAATGTCATTCAACTTTGAAATTTGGGCGTTTTTATGTTTATTCATTACAGTCGTGGCCTAATTGGTGGAATGGACAATCTCGATCTGAATCTCACCGATCAATCTTCAAGATTGATTTGAAAATTTGAAAAAGTAATACAATCTACCACCAAATAAAAGTAAAAATAAATACAATTTGTTATGTTTGTCTATATAACTATGTGTTTGATGGCCAAGATAAGGCTGTTATTTTGATGTAATTGGGTGTTTGATATCTATAATTCACAATCTTGAAAGCCCGTAATCAGACTCATGTGAAAATTGGCTTTTTATCCAGATTAGCTATCGCACCAATACCCTCCCATAGCTAATCTGGGCTGAAACTTCCGTCCTGATTAAAATCTGACTTGACATCACTGCCCTCTTTCTTCTCCATTTTTGTGACATGTCGTATTTCAGTCGATTTGTTTTTCTATTTTACTGTTTTGTTGTAATTGTTCCGTTGTTTTATTTCTTCATAATTTCAGATTAAAATTGTTTTGTTTTATTCTTTGTTGTATTTTGTGTTTTGTTTTATGCAACCAGCGGCGCTTGGGTTTTTGGCGGAGCTGAAGTGGAATTCGACTTCGTTGGCGTCGCTGAGGAGGAGGAGTTGTGCTCGATTTTATTGCTTGTTTTGAATTTGGTCTGTTTTTCCTCTTGAGGTTGGAGCTGGTTTTCTTCTTATGAAATTTTTGATTCCAGACTTCTGTTTAGCGGATGTCATGTTAATTATGGTGCTTTCTGTGAAAAGAATAAAGTCTGGGATTTGTTAGTTGCTATTTTGTTTGATGTTATGGTTGATGATTTGTGAAAAGAATCAAGTGTTGTATTGGACTGCAAATTTGAGTTGAACCTGCTGGATCCTACATGTTCTCACCATTTCTGAGATATTTCTTGTAATATGCAGGTTCGACAAGTGTTGTATTGGACTGCAAATTTGCTGCTCGAAGCGCTCACCGGAAAGCTCATTCTCTAGCCGAGACAAAGGGCGGGAAAAAGGAGGCAGTGGTGGACTTGCCCAAGTTGGTAAGATACTGTTATAACTCTCTGCAAAGGATCGTGTTGTTGGATTTTTATCTACATTCGATAGTCCATTTCCCACAACCACAACTATCTTATTTGTATTTGTCTTAGTATTCTTGCTTTTATCCGAGTGAGAAAATTTACTTGTTACACTTCAGAGTCTAATCCTATCTTCTTCTACTGCCAAGTCTCATTCCAATTTTAATTTACAAGTATTGTTGCATTATATTTTTAATTATTCATCTCATCTGCTATTATTCAAAGTAACTTCAGAGTGTTCAAAGTAACCTAGAGTAATGAGCGAAATATATATTATTTTGAAATTGTATAAATAACAAAAATATTTTGAACACGAAACGAGTCAGAAGTATAATTTATTTTTTATATGACAAACTAAACGTAAAAAAAAAATTAAAAAAAAAATCATGAATTCTTATACGAATTCTCTAATCTTTTTCCGGCAAACCATTTTAGCGCCACCGCGTTCCCGCCGCCGGAATCCTTATCGATTATTTTCCCCTTAAATAATGACATATGAAGCAAACAGCATTTCCTCAGCTTGAGACGAAAAGGGTCAATTTTTCCCTTTCAACTCTTCACCATGTCGAATTGGGAAAAATATGCTTCAATTCTGCAAACAAGCATCCAAACCAGACGCCCTTTCGCAGTGAAACCAGTCCACGCCAGCATAATCAAATCCGGCCTCAACTTTGGAGTCATTTTGATGAATCACGTCATGAACGCATACGCGAAAACCGGGCTTCTCTCCGACGCCCGCAACGTGTTCGACGAAATGCCAGCAAAGAATGTTTCTACGCACAACACGCTCTTATCCGCTTACGCAAAACAGGGCAGAACCCGCGAAGCGCTCCACATGTTCGACAAATTGCCTGAACCAGATTCCGTTTCATGGACCGCGATGATCGTGGGGTACAATCAAAAGGGACGTTTCGGCGCTGCTCTCGCGATGTTCATGGAGATGATCAAGTGTGGCGCTCTACCCACCGAGTATACGTTCACTAATATTCTCGCGTCGTGTGCAGCTGTTGAGGCGTTGGATGTGGGAAGAAAGGTGCATTCTTTCGTGATTAAACTCGGCTTGTTTGATGTAGTTTCTGTTGCCAATTCTTTGCTGAATATGTATGCAAAGTCGGGCGATGCAGCGACAGCAGTGACTGTTTTCGAGAGAATTGAGCTGAGAAATGTTTCGAGTTGGAATTCAGTCATCACATTGCATATGCAGAGAGGTCAGGTAGAAGAGGCGTTGGCTCAGTTCGAGCAAATGAAAGAACGCGATGCGATCTCTTGGAATTCGATGATTGCTGGCTACAATCAGCGTGGCTTTGAAGCCAAGGCGTTGGGGATGTTCAGAGGAATGCTCAACGAGTCTAGGATGAAACCCGATAAGTACACTCTGGCGAGTGTGCTTTCAGCTTGTGGAAATCTTCAAGTATTAGAATGCGGGAAGCAAATTCATGCTTATATTGTTAGAGCTGAGTTTGACACCTCTGGACCTGTTGGGAACGCGTTAGTGTATATGTACTCGAAATGTGGTGGTGTTGGGAAAGCTAGGAAGGTGTTGGGGGCGTGTGGGACGTCTACTCTTAATCTCATCGCGTTTACTGCTTTGTTAGATGGATATATCAAGATTGGAGACGTGGATCCGGCGAGGGAGATCTTTGATTCCTTGCACGAACGTGATGTGGTGGCGTCGACAGCTATGATCGTAGGTTATGCTCAAAACGGACGCAACAATGAGGCGACTAAGCTCTTTAAATCCATGATTGAAGAAGGGATTGTGCCTAATAGCTACACTCTTGCAGCTATGTTGAGTGTGAGTTCAAATCTTGCTTCTTTAAACCACGGGGGGCAAATCCACGCTGCTGCAGAGAAATTGGGGGAAATGTCATCTGCTTCTGTGGGAAACGCGTTGATCAGCATGTATGCAAGAGCTGGCAACATCACCTCTGCAAAGAAGGCATTCGGATTGATACAACGAAGAAGAGATTCAGTCTCGTGGACTTCAATGATCACTGGTTTAGCCCAACACGGACATGGTGAGGAGGCGTTGGAGCTCTTTGAGGAGATGCTCTCGTTGGATATCATACCAGACCATATAACCTATGTCGGGGTGCTCTCAGCTTGCACGCACATGGGATTGGTCGAGATGGGGCGTAGCTACTTCACAAAGATGAGAGATATACATAGAGTCGAGCCAACTTCGAGCCATTGTGCTTGTATGATTGATCTTTATGGTAGAGCAGGATTGTTGAATGAAGCTCAAGATTTTATACTTAGCATGTCTATTGAGCCGGATGTTATAGCTTGGGGTTCGCTCTTAGCTTCATGCAAAGCACACAAGAATTATGAGGTTGCTGCAATGGCGGCTGAGAGAATGCTTCAAATTGAGCCAGACAACAGTGGAGCCTATTCAGCGTTAGCAAATGTCTACTCTGCTTGTGGGAAATGGGAAGAAGCTGCGAAAATAAGAAAGTCGATGAAAGATAGGAAGGTGAAGAAGGAGCAAGGGATCAGCTGGCTGCAGATCAAGGGCGAGGTTCATATCTTTGGTGCAGACGACGCCCTTCATCCACAACGAGATGCAATTGATCTTAGGTTGACGAAGATTTGGGAGGAGATCAAGAAGATGGGGTTTGTTCCCGACACTGATTCAGTGTTGCACGATCTTGATGAGGAGTTGAAGGAGCAGCTTCTAAAGCATCATAGTGAGAAGCTCGCCATCGCGTTTGGAGTGATGAATACACCGGAGAAGAGTACTCTGAGGATCATGAAGAACCTTAGAGTGTGCAATGACTGCCACTCTGCTATCAAGTATATATCGAAGCTGGTTGGGAGAGAGATCGTTGTTAGGGATGCTACGCGTTTCCACCATTTCAGAGACGGAGCATGTTCGTGCAGAGACTACTGGTGAAGGCATGGTGGAGATTGGAGATCACCTCATCACAGAGTTAAGTTGATCACATTCATCAGATTTTGCTGAGGTAAAATACTTTTTGTGGTTTAAAAATATTCGAATTTTAGGTGTTTTTGATGCAAATTTACTTGGATTTGCACTTTTTTGAAGTTAGTTTAGTTAAGGCATGCTTGGATTATGTAGTTTGGGATTAAAGAAGTTGCACTTTAGATGAGAAATAACATACATTAGAAAACTGCACAAATTGTAAAAAGAGCTGTAGTTGGTAGATCAAATGTTTTCATTGAAAGGATTGATGTCTAGAGAAAGCAGGTTTGGATTGTGTAGTATACTGTATAGGGTTAAGTAGAGTTTATGGTCCGAACATTGGAGCTTTTTATAAAAATGATCAGTGAGATTCTCTTGTGAAATATATCATTAGCACAAGCAATTAACCTTTTACAAGCATTAACTGCAAAAACTATACGATATTCAAACATTATTGTATATTCCATGTGGGAATCTGGACACCACAATTAACCTTTAGGTGGCGTTTGGTTCTTATGTTAGGATAGTGTAGGATAGTTAAATCATGTTAGGATTTAGGATAAAATTTGGGTTTGAGATAAGGATAAAAATTTTAGTATGTTGTTTGGTAGGTAAGATAGAAAGTATGATAAAAATAAATTGAGTGTTTGGTAGATATGATTGTATTATAGATAAAGTGTGTAATGACTTTTTTACCCTTTTCA